>VSMD01046410.1:0-99504 GCA_008750895.1 Mirza zaza
ATGTTAAAATCTTGATACCATACAGACCATGTTATCTGACATAGTGGAATTAAACTAAAAATCATTAGCAAACAGATAACTTGAAAATCCCTTATGTAAAGAAATTATGCAATAACACTTATAACATTTTTAGGTCCAAGGAATAAAAGAAATGCTAATCCAAAATATTTTGAACTTAATGATGGTGGTAATGCCATCTACCAAAAGTTTTGAAATGGGATTCTGCATCCCAGTAGGATGCAACAGGGCACAGTTGGCCATCATTGCTACTGTAACAATTAGAAAAACATAAAAGGATGAACTGTAAAAATCATATTTTTAAAGACATGAAAAACCATGGAAATAATGAAAAATTGGAGTTAATGAAATTCCCAAGAGAAGCTCTTCTAAAATGAATTGATAATTGATGACCATTTTCATTCTTAATGGCATTTGGCGATTGTGAACAAAGGGTAAGGAGCAAGCTGGGATCCGCAGAGACTCCACTGGGGAAATGAAGCCAGAGGACTTTGGGCAGTTAAATGGAGCTGGACGGACATCAAACAAAGCCCAAGGCAAAATTTTCTTTTTCCCCATGAAACATTTCTGAAGTGTGGAAGGGAGGAAAAGTCAAGATTGTCCTAAAGGCAAATTCAAATGGAGAACTCTGTCACAATCTTTCTTTCTTTCTTTTGAGACAGAAGCCTGCTCTTTGCCTGGGCTGGAATGCCATGGTGTCAGCCTTGCTCACTGCAACCTCTAACTCCTGGGATCAAGCAATCCCCCTGCTTCAGCCTCCCTAGTAGCTGGGATTACAGGTGTGCAACATTGCGCCTTGACCTGAGAAGAGCCGGAGATCCTAACTATCTACCTAACAGAAAGACAGGGCCTATTGGGGTGGATTTCCTATTGTTAGGAACCTCTAACCACATAAAGGCATTTGGGTCTGTAGTAGCCACCCAAAGAGGAGGCACAGACAGCTCCTAATTTAAAAAGGTGAATTTGCATTTGGTGTTTATAGGTGATTCAGGCTGGTTGGTTAAAGAAATTACTAGGCCTCCCCCTAATGAAACTCTCCTTTCTCAGTAGTCTTCTTTTTACAAATACACTTCAGGATCTGAGCATGACCAAGAAATCCCATCGTGGCCGCTGACTGACAGGAAAGGCACTAAGGCCTTGACTCATTTCATGCAAAGTGCCCATTATTTGACCAGTCATCGTAATTAGAAGTGAATTTTTAAATTATTAAATTATTCAAGAGTAGAAAATTGTAAGTTCTCAAATTACCAGCTAATCCAAATATTTTCTTCCTACTAAAAGAAACATTTGTGACTTTACGGATTATTACTCTCTGTACTCACACAGTGTCAGTTTTCGCCGGCACTCATCAAGACTTGTATGTGTTCAGAAGAGCCATTTGAAAATCCTAGATTTCAGTAACTATTATACATTTGAAACAAGTACAAAACCTGAATCTAAAGAAATTACAAAGTCACAATAGACCTTCCTTTGGAGCACTGTTTTTCACAACTGAAATAGTGATTATTGTAAGATCTGGTTTTTCCTATTATCTAACAAAGTATATCACAACAGGAACACCCTTAGCACCCTTAAATTGCCTCCATTCTAGTTTTTCTGATTGTTTTTTGGTTATCATAAAGTTCAGCTGTAGTGGATTGAATTATTAACAGAAAATTAAAAAAAATAGAAAAGGTAATGTCATGTGTGTTTAAAATTCCTTTCATTTTGATTTTCAAATCTGTTTTAAAACCCAGGTCTGAAGTCTACATGTATTTTATAGTATACATTGTATATATTATGGATTTAATTTTTTGTGATCCCATCGAATTCCCAGAAGATTATGTTATGTTTTGGCTTAACTGAAAATAAATAAGCAAAAGTAAAAAACGAGTTTGATTTGCTTTTGAATATAATTGAGGATCAGATTTTGAGTTAACATGGTTCTATAACCTAAATATAAAGTATTTTTTGATATCCTATAGCATATACTTCTTAAAATAATGAAGAAATTTTATGAAATGGAAAATTGGAATTTCTTTTAAGTCATTGTGACTATGTAGTACCCTCAGTTCTCAGTATCTGTGGGTTCAACTTCTGTGTATTCAACTAACCTTGGACTGAAAATATTTGGGGAAAAAATGGACAGTTGAATCTGTAGTGAACATTTACAGACTTTTTTTCCTTATCATTACTCCTTAAACAATATAGTATAACAACTGTTTGTATAGCATCTACATTGTATTAGGTATTGTAAGTAATCTAGAAATCATCTCAAGTGTAAGGGAGGATGTGCATAGGTTATTTGCAAATAACACACTGTCGTATATAAGAGACTTTAGCAGGGATGTATTTTTGTATCTGCAGAAGGTCCTGGAAACCACCCCCACTACGATAAGTGTCTAACTATAATGTGTATCCAATCATCCTGCCTCGAAACCTCTACTCCAAAAATGATCACCCACTGGGTGGACCAGTTGATCTTTCTTCAGTTGTCAATGGTTCTCTCTTTATCATTCTTGATGGTGAATTTTATGTATCAACTGTACTTAAAACTGGGAAGTTTACTTTACTAATGTGGAATATTTAGAAGAACATAGATGTTATATTCTCTCATTCAAATAGCACAGTTTCATAAGATGATGAAGATGACAAGATATGGTTTTCCCTGGTGACTATACAGGGTGCAGGAGGTCTCAGGCTATGGTTGTACAATTTGTACGTTTCACAAAGGTGTCTGGCAAGCCCGTGTGGTCAGTAGGAACTAAAATCCAAGCCACAAGCTGCATACCAGGCCAGAGAACCTAGCTCCATATTGCATCAGCAAGGCAGAAGGGATACCTTGTGGAATTGAAGGAGCATCCCGAGGTGAGCCTTAGACTACCCATCAAAGGGATTTGCCTACCCATGGATGGATGATTGGCCTATCCAACAATGGGTAGTTAGCCTTGTGTTAGAGCAGGAGGTGAGTTTAGTACTATAATTTCTGGAGTAATGGGAAGGCACAAAGTCATCAGAGGGTTTTATTACACTCTCTATAATGCTTTTTTTCTAAATAAATATTTATTAAATAGATGATTTTCTAATATATGTGACATACATTGAAGGATATATTATTGAATACAGAATGGTCTCTGTCCTCACATATATTACAGTCCAAATAACATAACAAGCACATTTGTTCACAGTTTCAGTTAATCTTGCCTGGCCAGTATATTGTCAGGGCCAAGGGAGTACTTGGTAGGGATATAGCACTCTGAGTGTTTCAGGAATTCCTCATAGTGGCATATGGTACAAGGAGTGTTTACAGGAGATGAGTTATTATCAAGGGAAAGGTATTTTAAAATGTGCAAAATAAGTAAAAACCTAGATATTGTGGTGTATTAGGGTTCTCCAGAGAAATACGTGTATGTGTCCATAAGTACATATATGTGTGTGAATGTATTTATGTATGTATGCAGGATCTGCCATCTGCAAACTGGAGAACAGGGGTGGTAGAAGGGTGGTGGTGGGTACTCTGCTTGCGTAAATCCGACAGTCTGAAGGCCCTAGAGCCAGGAGTTCTAATGTCTGAATGCAGGAGAGTTGGATGTCCCTGTTCAAGAAGAGAAAGAGAATTCCCTTTTCCTCTGCCTTTTTGCTCTACTGGGCCCTCGGTGGATGGGGTGATGCCTGCCCACCTTGGGGAGGGCCATGTTTACTCAGTCTGCTGATTCACCCTCACAGACACACTTCAAAATAAAATAATGTTTATCCCAGGGAGCTGGCCATCCTTTGACCTAGTCAAGTTGACATACAAAATTAACCATCAAGAGTGATAAACAGAGAACTGACATCCACTGAAGAAGGATCGACTGGTGCTCCCGGTGGGTGATAAATTTTCGAGTGGAGGTTTCCAGGCAGGAAGGATTGGATAAACTTTATAGTTAGACATTCATTATAGTCAAAAAATGCTGTCTTTCAAAATGCAGGTCAGCCCATAGTTAAACATACAGTATACCAAATATCTTAATATCAGGAGAGTGAATTAATGAAACTTCAGCACATGGTAGGAATTCAGGAAAATTTTCTTGCCTTTTATCAAAAAGCAGTATTTCTCCACCCAGGGAAACGTTGTCTTCTAGGGGACATTTGGCAATGATTGGAGACGTCCCATCTGTCATAACTGGGGAAGGGGCAGCATCCACGGGGTAGAGGGCAAGGATGATATCATTTCTTTAATTTAACAAAATCTCAGTTAGACATGAATTCTCAAGTTTTTATTCCTTTTAAGGAAACTCTTCTTTAGGTCCTAGTGCTCACTAGTAACCTTTCTGAATTTGTAATCATTAAATCTAAAAGCTCTTAACATTTAGATAAAGTATTCAGCAACTGCTTAATGGTGACTGCACTCATACTTATGTTTTTCACTATGATTCATCATTTCCTGATCAATGGTTTTTAACATAATTGAAGTACCAACATTCCTCCGAGTTTAATGTTAATTAATAACATGGCTCTGCTCTTTGAAAACTGTGCATGTCTGTGATCTCCTTTGCCTTTCTGTAATATTGCTGGAAATTCCTAGTGACTGAACTCAAGTACACTAAATCGTTCATAATTCTAAACTGATGCCCTAAACCCAAACCATTTATTGAGATTTACATAATTTAATTATTTAATTGAGTTAGGCACATAAGATCTAAAACCTGAGCATATATAGGAAAAATAATTAGATCGTTTCCAAATAATAAAGAAATTGTGCTCAAAAAGTTTACATTTACTATTTTGGACTAAGAATGCTCTTTTTCAGGGAAACAATTTTGGAAATGAAGGTTAGATGTTTGTGCTCACCTAAGAGGAATATTTACAGTATAAAGCACATGGCCTCTAGAGATTGAAACAGTTCTGCCATGTTCTGAGGCCTAAATTCTTACTTCACTGAGTATTGCACCATTAAATTTTGGTAGAACTTTGTTTTAACTGAAAAAGTAAAATGCTTATATACGAAAAAGTTATAGTATATGTGGTGAACTAGGACAAAAAGCTTGAAAAAAAATCATTCAAGTTATATTATTTTAGAATTGTCAACTGAAGTTAAGGCATTTGTGGGAGAAATAATTTGATAAAGGTTTATTGAAAGCTAAATGTGAGGACTGACCCAGGAAAACACATCAACAAAGTTCTGGGATTTGTTAGAAGTTGGAAGGTTTTTCTAGAAGAGTTTAGGAGAAGGCAGAAAGACTCTTTATGTCAAACTTGTCTTTTATCATTGGAGGGTATAATATAGAGGTTACAGTTGTTGAATACAGGTTACAACATACAGGCTAAAGTGTCTACATGCAAGGCGATCAGTGAAACCTATTATTCAGAAATAAATCAGAGTACTTTTCAGTGTCAATAGGTTATGCATTAATCAGTATGTCAACAATTTGAGGAACTCATGATAGTGATAGAATGTCATCAAGAATCACAAGACTTTCCCAAGGAAGGTTAATATGGAAGCCTGCTTAGTTTTAAAGTGAACTGTCAAATTTGACCTGTAAGCCATCAAAATATAGCCCTAAAGTGACAGAGATGGAAAGAGAGACAGTTATTTAAAAAAGGTAAACCATAAGAAACTGTCCAGAGTGTGGACAGTTCTCAGCTGGAGATTGATGTGCCAAATATGACAATTCTCATCACTATAGTGAAATCAATGGCTAGAAAATAATTACTCTTTGGGAAATTCTGCACATTTCATGAAGCAGATACCAGGCCACAACAAGAGGAGAAACTATCAAATACCATGAACTATGAATTTAGGAAAAAAATGTATAGATTTGTGTATTAAATATGTGATGATGTTATTATACATTAGTTTAATATTTAGTTATTAGACCTCTTATTCACTATACTGGAAAGTCTAGCATTGAATGTACATGTAGTAAATGGTGGCTTTTTCAAACTTACATTAGTCAACTCTGTAATCCTGTGCTTCTGTGCATCTAATTATTTTCTTCATATTTGCTCAACATATATAAATTTGTTAATAAATTATCTTTAATAAATATTTTCTTTCTGTTTAAATCAAATGTTGAACTGACTATATTTGCTTACTCACAGCTAAAGCAGGCATTTACTGACCCTTGGTAGCAGGAAAGCAAGACTTGTAGGGGAGTTCTCAGACAAACTTTTAAAAGTTTAGAAGAAAATAACATGCAACCATACACAGGTGCACACACCCATACACAACACAAAATGCTAAGGATACAGAGGACAGCCAGTTTATCAAAGTATTCAGGAACACATTTCCCTTTTGTAAAGCATTTGGTGACAAGCTGCCATTAGTCACTTAGATGTTTCACATGTTAATTGTTTAATATTCAGAGACTTCACTTATAATTAGCTAGAAGACATATATGAATGACATATTTAATTAAACATAATTCAATTATCAAAACTGGCATTTCTAATGAACATTATGAAAAAATGCATACATTTTAATTTATTGACTGATTTTATTTGAGGAAACCTTCAATACCTTTCATTTGAGAGAAGTCTTGAATGAGGATCATCACTTTTTACATAAATAATAAAACATTCTGCTTAAACTGCCCTTATAAATAAGATAAAGAAGAGAAAATGAGACACTATTTGTGGTTTGGTGACTAGAGAGGGACAGAGAACTAAAGAGCTGTAGCAAATCAGCTTGGTGGGTCACGGATGTCTTTTCAGTTTGTTAGCTTAGCATGTCTGTCTGATCTCTCGAATTTATTGAAAACAGGACAGAGACTTGCCAGAGTTAGCTAAAAGCCTTTTTTTTTTTTATTGTTCCCCTTAATGATTAACTAGAAAGTATGTACTTGAGATTTGTAAAGCATATTGGCTTTAAGAAATTTTAAAAGAAGCCAGAGAATAAAGGCAGAGTGCCTTCAGAGGAATGGCAGGAAGGCTACGCTGGACTGCCCTGAAAGCGCTCAGGAAGCCAGGAGACATCAGGATGACAGCTTCAAAGGGTGGAAAGCAGATATCTGCCAAATAAGAATTCTAAACCCATTAGAACATTGTTTAAAAAGTGAAGATAAAAAAGACATTTTCGGAGAAATAACACTGAAGAGGATTTATCACTAACAAAACTACATTAAAATTCTATTTTCTAGGCAGAAGGACAATGACACTGGATGAAAACTTGAAGACGCAAATTTGAACAAAGAGCATTGGAAATGGCAAATGTATCAATAAATGTAAATGAATACTGTCTGTTAAAACTCTGATGACCATGACTTGGGGAGGTTAAAACAAAGATTAAAATTAAAACGCATGACAGAGAAAGGATGTAAGTCAGGAGAAGAAGAAATGAAATGAAGGTGGTTAAAGTTCATTGCCTGATGTGAGAAGTAGTAAAAGTACTGGTATTTAATAACTCGTGGACATGTGGTATGATTTCTGGGTAATCATTTAAAAACAAGGAAAATAATTTTGTAATCCTATATATCTCATAAATATACCAAGTGAATAGGTGAGTAAAATGGAATAATAAAAAATAGTCAACTCAAGAGGAGTCAAAAAAGAAAAATAAAAAAGGAAGAGAGACAAAGCTAAAAGAAAAGGAGATGAATCCATACACAATTAAAGAAGTTTGTTAATTACAAATGGACCACATTTTCTAATTGAAGGGAACGTTATCATATTGGAGGCACACATGCAGAATGCAAATAATAAAAAATTTAAAAATATTGGACAGCACAGATATAAACTTTAAGATATTATTGCACTGATAAAAATATATTAATAGCTCCGTAACTAAAGGATATACACACAAATCTTCCTAAAATTTCTTCAGAAAGCATTTGTAAACTGTTACTGCAGACTTAACTATATAGAGTATCAACAGTTAGCTGTTACATTCTAGATCTAAAACAACAGCTTTTTAAATTTATTTTTGTATTGGTATATAAGATTTGCACATACTAATGGGGTATATGTGCTATGTAGTTAATGCATAGACAGTGAAATGAAGTCAGGGTAACTGAGATGTCCATCGCCTCAAGTATTTATCATTTGTATGTGCTGAGATCATTTCAAGTTCTCTCTTTTAGCTATTTTGAAATACAAAATACATTGTTGTTAACTATAGTCACCCTACTCTGCAGTTGAATGGCCTTTGTTAACTATCAATCTACTCTCTACCTACGTGAGATCAACTTTTTTAGCTCTCACATATGAATAAGAGCATGCAATATTTATATTTCTGTGCCTGGCTTATTTCTCTTAACAGAATGACCTCCAATTCCATCCATGTTGCTACAAATTATATGATTTATTTCTTTTTATGGTCAAATAGTATTACATTGTGTATATCTGCCACATTTTCTTTATTCATTCATCCATTCATGGGTATGTAGGTTGATTCCATATCTTGACTATTTTTAATTGTGCTGCAATAAACATAGAAGTGCAGGTATCCCTTGGATATGTCAATTTCTTTTCCTTCCTTCCTTCCTTCCTTCCTTCCTTCCTTCCTTCCTTCCTTCCTTCCTTCCTTCCTTCCTTCCTTCCTTCCTTCCCTCCTTCCTTCCTTCCCTTTCTTTCTTCCATTCTTTACTTGTCTGGTTTTGATATCTGGGTAATGTTGGCCTTGTAGAATGAGGTAGAGAGAATTCCATCCCCTTCAATTTTTGAAATAGTTTGAGGATAATTGGTAGTGTTCTTCCTTGAAAGTTAGGTTGAATTTGGTAGTGAAGCTATCCAGTCCTGATCTTTTCTTTGTTGGGAGAATTTTTATTACTGATTCAATCTCATTACTTGTTAGTGGTTTGTTCAGGTTATATATTCTTGGACACAATAGGAATTTATCCATTTCCTCTATGCCTTCCAGTTCGTTAGTATATAGCTGTCATAATATTCGCTGATGATCTTTTGTATTTCTGTGGTATGAGTTGTAATGTCTTTTTCATTTCTGAGTTTTTTATTTGGATCTTTTTCCTTTTTTACTTGATTAGTCTAGCCAGCAGTTTGTCAATTTTTTTTGTAAAAAACCAACTTTTTGTGACAGTGATCCTTTACATTTTTTAGTCTCTTTTTCACTGAGTTCTGCTCTGATCTCTATTATTTCTTTCCTTCTACTAATTTTGGGTTTGATTTGTTCTTGCTTTTCTAGTTCCTTGAGGTGTGGCATTAGATTGTCTATTTAAAATATTTTCTACTTTTGAAACATAGGAGTTCATTGCTAGTAAAAGCTCTTAGGACTGCTTTTTCTGTATCCCATAGGTTTTGGTATGTTGTGTTTCCAGTTTCATTTCTTTCAAGAAATATTTTGGTTTCCTCGTTAATTTCTTCCTTGACCCATTGGTCATTCAGGAGTATGTTGTTTAATTTTCATGTAGTTTTACAGTTTTGAAAGTTCCTCTTGTTATTCATTTCTAGCCGTATTCCACTATGATCTGAGAATACACTTAATATAATTTTGATTTTTAAACATTTGTTGAGACTTGTTTTGTGTCCTATTATATGGTCTATCCCACAAAATGTTTTATGTGATGATGAGAAGAATGTGTATTCTGTAGCTGTTAGAGGAAATATTCTGTGAATGTCTGTTAGATCCATTTGGTCTAATAATCAGTTTAAATTCAAAGTTTCTTTGATTATTTTCTGACTAGATGATCTATCTAAAGCTGAGAGTGGAGTGTTGAATTCTCCAACAACTATTGTATTGGCATCTACCTTCCCTTAGGTCTAATAACATTTGCTTTATAAATCTGGGTGCTGTGATGATGGGTACAGATAGGTTTAGAATTGTTATATTCTCTTGTTGAATTGATTGTGTTATCTTTATATGATGACCTTCTTTGTCTCTTTTTACTGTGTTTGACTTAAAGTCAGTTTTATTCTATGTTTTATCCTATACTTACGTATAGTTACTTCTACTCTTTTTCAGTTTCCATTTGCACAGACTATATTTTCCATCCTTTATTTTCAGTCTATCTCTGTCTTTATAGGTGGAATGAGTTTCCTGCAGGTGGTATACAGTTGGTCATTTTTCCCCATTCAGCTGGTCTATATCTTTTGTGTGGAAAGTTTAATCCATTTACATTCAAAGTTATTAACACACAAGAGCCTATTCTTGTCATTTTATTAATTGATTTCTGCCTCTTTTGTACATTCTTTCTTTCTTGCCCTCTTATTGTTTATTGTTGTGGTTTGGCGGTTGTTGTAGTGGTAACATTTGAGTCTTTTCTTCTCCTTACTTGTGTGTTTGCTCTACCAGTTGTGTTTTACTTTCTTGTGTTTTTGTGATGGTAGCTATTGTCTTCCCATTTCCAGGTGTAGGACTCCCTGAAGTATTTCTTGTAGGCATGCTCTAGTTCGTGATGAATTTCCTAGCTTTTTCTTGTCTGGGAAAGACTCCTGTTTAAGTGAATGAAAACTTTGTGCTTATAGTATCCTTGGCTGGCAAGGTTTTTATCTTTTTTTTTTTTCTTTTCAGTACCTTGAATATATATTCCCATTCTCTCCTGGGAGAGAGGGTTTCCACTGAGAAAGCCACTGGGGGTTCCCTTATACATATCTGGATACTTTTGTCTTGCTTCTCTTTAGACTTCTCTTTCTGTCTTTGATTTTTGACAGTTTGGCTATCATGTGTCATGGAGAAGGCCCTTTTGAGTTGTATCTGATTGGTGATCTCTGAGTTCCCTGTATCTGGATATCTAAATCTCTTGCTGGATGTGGACAATTTTCAGTTACTATTTCATTAAATAGGTTTTCTATACCTTTCACTTTCTCTTCACCTTCAGGGACATCAAAAAATGAAATGTTCTGTTGCTTTATGGTGTTCCACATGTCATGTAGGCTTTATTCATTATTTTTTAATTCATTTTTCTTTATTTTTATCTTACTGAGTTATTTCAAAGATCTATCTTCAAGTTCTATTTTTTTTTCTTCTGCTGGATCTAGTCTATTATTGAAACTTTCAAATGTATTTTTTATTTTATTCAATAAATTCTTCAGTTTCAGAATTACTGTTTGGTCCTTTTCTATGATATCTGTCTCTTTGGTAAATGTCTCACTCATATCCTGAATGTTTTTCTAATTTATTTGATTGCTTTTATGAGCTCTCCTGTATTTCACTTAGCTTGTTTAATGTCATTATTTTGATTCATTTTAGGGATTTCATAAATTTCTTTAGATTGTAATCTATTGCTAGGGGATTTTTGTGTTCCTTTGGGGGTGTCACATGTCCTTGCTTTTTCATGTTTCTTGTGTCCTTAAATTAATGTTTGCATATGTGGTGTAATTGTGGATTCTTCCTATTTTCTGAATTGGCTTTCATGGGGGGACTTTTTCCTGGAGCTGTATCTATGATGTTGGTTGGGTAGAACACTTTGGCTTTGACCTTGGTGTGTGTAGTAGTGTAGTCTCTATATGATTTATTCAAGTTTAAACAGCATGATGTCTGTGATTTCCTCAGTGACTTGGCTTCAGTTGTTAATGGAAGCTGTGGTAAGGCTTTTCTGGGAGAGAATTGCCAGATGGGTCAGTCCTCAGGTTCTGGTGGTGGCAGTGGCAGGCAAAATATGCCTGTCTTCGGGCTGCTTTGTGGCTCATGTGGGCACTGGTGTTAATGGGTACAGGTGGAGCAACCCTCAGGCTCTCAGTAAGGACTTGCTAATGTAAACTGTGGTTGTAATGGGCTGGGGTGGGTATCCCCCAGTCACCCAGGTGGTATATGCAGGTAGGTGCCAGTGGTGCTGTTGTCAGCAGATTGGTGGGCCCTGCCTTCACCTCCCTGGGAGGAGTGCACAGGTGGTAGTGGTAGTGGACTGGGTGGAATGCTCCCCCCTCCCAGTGGTGTGTTCTGGCACTAAGAGTTGTGGTGACAAGGCAGGGGGGCCTGACCTTAAGCCTGACTTGGGTCATGGGCACCACTGGTACAGACTGTAGTAGGCAGGGTGGGACAATCTGTGGAGGTGGGGCTGGAAAGCCTGTCCTGAGGGTGCATGTAATTGCACAGTGGCCCTACTGCCCAGACAGCAGGTTTGCTGTCAGGAGGAGCAGCTCTCAGCAGATAGGTGGATTTCAGGCTCTGAGGAGTGTGCCCTCTCGCCCCCAGCAGCAGTAGTGACCATGGTGGTGTGCATAGGGAGCCCATCTTCAGAGCATGTTAGAGCCCAGCAGCTCTGCTACTGTTGGGGGAGGTGGCTTGGCTATCAGCAGCCCAGGCAGGCAGCACTCAGAATCTTGGGAGTGCATGCTTAAACCCTGAGGGGCAACAGCAGCTGCAGTAGTGTGCAAGAAGAGTCATGTTGCTGGTGGGACAGGGTTTCTATCAGTAGCCCCAAGCAGGCAGCTCTCAGGCTTTGAGGAGCCCACTTCTGTTCCCTTTGTCCCATAGGCAGACTCCCTGATGCTCTCTGCCACCCTTTCCCCTGGGGTACAGGATTCTGTGTGGGTCACAGTGCTGGGTTCCTTCCACACTTTCTGTTCCAGCCAGTGTTGCATCACCTCCAGGTAGATGTGAGGGGATGTCTGTGGGGCTTGTGAGATGAGGAAATGCAGGGGATCCCAGGGCAGGATGCAGTATGGTGGAGGCTGAGCTCTCAAAATGGAGACATGTGGCAGCTGTTTAAGTCTCTGGGGGCATGTGGGATACAACCTGAACTCCCTCTCTGGATCAGTGCCTTTGTGGGATTTCTAGGGAGCTGCTTATGCCAGTAGCAGGGCCCATGGAGGTAGCTCTCTTGTGGCTAGGATTGCAGGAGTCCTTGGTGGGAATGTGGACGGCTGGGGTCTCTCACTGACATTTTTCTCCCACACTGGGAACCCTCTCCAGGCTCACAGCCAATGCTGGCTGGGCTGGCTGCCTCACTTCCCTCTCCTTTTGTGCCTAGCATGTTTCTAATCACATCTCTGCTGAACTCCAGTCTTCCGTCTTACATATTCTATTCAGGGAGTTATTATGTATTTGGAATTTTAGTTCTTCTTTCTGGAAGAGGCGAGTATAGGATTTTTCTAGTCAGCCATCTCGAACCCAAGCCCACAGCAGTTCACCAGAAAAAAATAACTTTAATTTTCCATTCGAATACAAAATTTTCAGGCTGAATCAACCACCTCGCCCAATTTCTCACCCGGCTCACCTGGCATTCTCTGCATCACTTAGTAACATCATTATCCCAGCTACCAAGGCTAAAAACCTGGCACTATATGAATTGTTTCCTTTCTCCTCCAGCCTCTCCACCCCTTCAAAACCACTAGCAATGAATCCCCCACCTATTGATATTGCTTGGAACTATTTCAACTAGGAGATATCACAATAGCTTTGAGTCTCTAAAGGAAAAGGATATAGGTTTTGTCTTAGTCCATTTTTGCCGTTCTAACAAAATGCCAGGGACTGGGTAGTTTATAAATAATAGAATTTAATTTTTAGATTTATTTCTCACAGTTCCGGAGGCTAAGAAGTCCAAGATCAAGGCACTAGTGGTTTCATTGTCTGAAGAAATCCTCTTCCACATAGATGGTGGCATCTAGGTATCCTTACATGGTGGAAGGGAAGGAAAGGGTAAAAGAGGACAGATGCTGTGTCCTCACATCCTCACATGACAGGAGAGCAGACGAGAACACACCCTCTCCCTCCTGCCCTTCTATAAGGGCCCTCATCCCATCCCTTTGGGCTATGTGTTCATGGTTTAGTTACCTCCTAAAGTCCTACCTCTGAATGCTATCACCTTGGCCATTGCATTTCAACACATGAATTTTGAGGGACACATTGAGACCATAGCAAGCCTCAATCTGTCGTCTCTGTAGGTAACATTTCCACCCCTTGATTGCAGTATTTGAATTCCATGTGCCATAAGATCTGGACAGTGGGAAGGCCTTTGTCAAGTTAAAAACTTGTCCCCAACTACTTGGTTTAAGGAACTATGTTTCTTCCAGTGACAGTTTAAAATTATATCATGTTGAAATATAAAACATAACTCTATTTTCCTTATTTATAGTGATGTCAATAAGATATACTGCATGTATATACATGCACATGTGTATACTAATCTTATGAAACAATTTCAAAGATGTCAAAATGAAAAAAAAAAGTGTATCTTAGAATCACAGAAATGCATTGGTATACTAAAATGAATTACTGACCTCAACTCTAGATGCAATCAGATAAATTCCATGGAAATCAGTACCCCTGTGAGCTCATCAACTTTAATTATTTCTAAGACTTCTCAATAAGTGGGTTCCCAGTTAAGGCTTTTATCTGATTTCTGTTCCAATGCATGTAATTGTCTAATGTTCTTGTTTGGCCATTTGGCAAATGCAAATAAATTGAACAAGCCCAATATTAAATTAATGTTCTCTTCAATTCACCAAACAAATTCCATGCCCCAGTTTATTCTCAGTGATATCAGCATTGCTACATTCCCCCACATTCACACTGTGGGGTACATCTTTCAATCTCATGGCAAATGTCAAATTGTTCTTGGGAACACAGTCATTTTGTGGCTATGCTGCCCTCACCAAATTATAAGTGTTTGAGAATCTAATAGGACCAATACTGATGCATGTGTTGTATATTGTAGGTTATGGAAGTACAGTAGGTTATTGAAGTACTGTAATGAAATAATATGGAATTTTCAGCCAACAAATAAAAGTGTTCATATTTGTGAACCATAAAACTCTATAGTTCTGTCATTTTTAGATATGTTTTCAAATCATGGGCCATGAGAGGATTTCTTCATTGTTTTGGCCTCACTCTTTAAGCATTCTATATCTAAGTCAAATCTCTCTCTGTCTCTCCCCCCAATTCCTCTCTCTCTTTCTGACACAATAACATACACACATACACACATGTGTGCATGCACATCAGAGAGAATGAAAGAGAGAAACCATAAGGAACGTTAATGAAGCAAATCTAGCATTATGCTCAAAACCATTAAAAAGAAAATAATACTAAGCAATAACAAACATTAGGGTAAGGAAGGAAATGTACATGTAGAAGACAGTCAAATACTACTCTCTTTATTTCTCATTTCTATTGTAATTATAGCATATGTGGAAGTGTCCATTATACTGATTCACTAGATTTAATGAAGTAAATATATTTTTTTTAATTTTAGAGAAATAATTGTGCCAAAATATCCCAAATTATATGTTTTTAATAGCCATACTCATGCTCATGAATACAAAATTAATTCCTTTCATTGATGTTAGCATTGAAAATACTAAGTTTACAAATTGCAACTTCATTTTTGAAATATTATTATTGTAGTTATTACACTGATATATTTCTTGTGTAACCTGTACTTATGGATTGACTGAAAGAAGTTGCATCTAAAAAGGGAAGACATACAATAATTCCCAAGAGAGGTGAGATCTTCCTTTCTTCCTTTCCCTGGAAGCTTTGTTGATTAAAACATGGCTGCTTTTCCTGACTTAGACTGGCAAAGTGTCAGAGTCTTGATGAATTGTTTAAGTTCTGAATATGGTTGCGATGTAAGCAGGAGGAAACACAGAAGCCCTTGGGAAAACAGAATGTCTTCCTGAATACAAAGTAAGTAATGCAGCAACATTACAAAAAGATATGGAAAGAAAAGAGATGAAACATTTGACTTTAATAGAAGTAATTACTTGAAAAACCAATCGCAGAGGAAACTACTCAAAAATGAATGCTTTATATGCATTAAACAGTCCTCCAGATCATGAGTGTAGTCAACCAAAGAATGCTAAAACAGTTCACAGATTGAAATATAGCCTCCTCTGCAGGAGAGTTGAGCTAGGATTTGATGCTAGTATATCAAATCAGTCTTGCAAGGTGAAGGGGAAATCTCTTTATCTTCGGAAATTATTGTAACAGTTTAGTTGCTATAAAGTTACTACTGCAGTGAGCACTAGGGCAACTGATACTATTCTCAGGCACAGCTTTCATTTTAGGAAAAAATAAAATGATTTATCACTTTAAATTTGGTTCTGTTAAAGTTCCTACTCAGTTTCTTCCACAAAAATGGAATGCAGCAGTATATTAAGGAGTTCTTTGTAAACACCAATCCACAATGCTAACATTTGATTTCAGTTATTGTAATTATTTCTCAAACTCTGAGATACGAGAGATTTCTGTCTCCAGAGAAAATTATTGTAACCATATGTAGATTTTAAATAATATCCAATAATTATTAATATACTTTGTTATTCAAATAATATGCTTTCTTTGTTTTGGTGGCAAATAAACATTATTTCACTTCTTCAGATTTAAGTGTGCATGTATAAGTAATGATTAGATTTTAGAAGTCTCATGTAAAAAATTGTATATGTATAAAAAGTGTACAGAGAACACTGTATTTTGTACCCTGAAATTTCCACTAAGATTCACAGAGGAAATTCATTTTGTATGAGGTTGATTGGGATCTTTCTTATTGTAAGAAACTCAGACTATCCAGGTTACTAGTTTTCCATAATTAATGTAAAATTTCAGCATATTGTCTTGAAATACTAATCAAGTTTCCTCCTTCAATATTGCCTTGTAACCGAGGCCTTTGTTCCATTCAAAAGTTGGGATTTCCTACCTTCATCAGCTCAAAGAAGGGATGACATTGCAGAATATGGAACTGATTATCATTGGCTTTTGTTTTAAGAATCCTGGTATTGAAAGAGGAGGGAATTAGAAACAACTTTCTGGGCTTGGGTAACATATGTTAGAGAATACTTCATAAAGATTTTGTGCTCCCGAGTCCAGAAAATGATCCTGGTTGGCAGGACTAAGGATTTGGGTGGACAGTTTTGAATATTAAAAAGATATTTTGTATCTTTTCAATATTCACACCTGTAAATATTCAGGAAGGAGATACTGTGATGTTCAGAAAGGAGGCCCTGAGCTCTGCACACAGACTCTCCAACCCCAATGAGGGTGTCAAGCCCAAGTGTGATGGTGCTGGGGTAGTCAAATGCCTTGACAGGTTTGGAGAATCCAAAGCAGAAGGAAAATAAGCCACCTCTCCAAAGGACAGGCTCAGCAATGCAGAGACTCCAATGAAGGAATGGTTTATGGTGTATCCAAGCAGTTGCAACCTCAGACACCCAAGACTTGAGCAGTGAAGAGGGATAAGAAGTAGCTGAGACAGGAAGAGATCTAATGATTCAAGAGGATATCCTTTTGTGGATCCATGATCCAAGGTTCTATACATACATGCACACATATATATTTACACATATGTAGTGTGTGTATATATTAGTGGACATCCGTGAAGATGGACTCTCCTCCTGTCGCTTCACTGTTACTATTCTTGAACACAGTCCTGCCCAATTCCTTGCCCCATATGAGTTTCCTGGAACTTGACTCAACTCCAGAGAAAGAATAAGGGTGAGGATTAGTGATTGGCTTAATTAAATTTCCATGATCAACTAAATAGGAGTTAAAAATGGAAATAATTTTCAGTTATTGTAAAACATAATTTAGAATGTTCCTTGTATTTGTGTTCTAAGTTGAAAACTTGTTATAATAAACATAAACAGGTGCAGGAGACCGTCTCAGCAGCCTCACCAAGAACCTTAAGGAACTAAGCCCATCACCCAGGACATGGAAGCTGACAGTAGTCTGACAGAGACTCTGGTAACACGATGGCTGCTTCAGATGCAAGCTTTCCCACTCCCCGCCCTAGTGCTACAAATTCATGGGTACTCTACTCTCCAACTTCTGCTATATCCTACAGCTCTTGTCCATCATCAGTGACTCTTAACATCTCTCTGCCTCGGGGTCCTACTTACCACCTTGCCTATGGATGTACTTTTGATGCTTCTCTACTTCAGTGTCTGTATATTTTCTCCACTTATTTGATATGTAACCTTTCTTAGAAATTGGGCTGGCCAGGCACCATTCAGCAGAGACTTCTTCTATTTGCCTAGAGCATTCCTTTCAGGCCATACATGAGCTAAGTTCTCTTCTTTGACTAATCATGCAATGGCCCCGGTCCTTAGCTCACGTGATACCAAGGCAGGTACATTCTGCACAGGTAAACCTCAGGCTGTACTTTGAGCAGGGCAGAGGTTTCACACACAGGGAGGGTTTAACTGTCAAGCACCTGTCATGATCTACATATACATTCTAATTCTTGTCTGCCAGGCAGCGAGGATCTTCTTTGTCAATTAAATAGTTTCTGAGAAGGCTACCTAAAATAATCCAGTAACAGGGACATATCCACACCCTGACTTACTCTTACCCAAAGGAGTTAACAATCCAGAGTTACCTCTAGGTATCATATCTAGAGGTGAATCAGAGAAGTCACTTTATGCTGCTTGTCCTGAGCCAGCCTCTGCAATTTCTATGTTAATTTATTCAACTCTGATAAGTTTTGGGGCACATCAAGGATCAGAGATATACATCTTGATGCAGTGTAGTACATTCTAGCATGAAAAGGAGGAACATGCACAATAAGTGCACTAAATAAGAAAACGTATAGAGAGCATCAGAAGGTAATATGTGCTGAGGGAAATAAAGAAAGTATGACAAGGCAAGGGACGCCTGACTTGCAATTTACAAATAGGATGATTGGTGCGAGCCTCATTGAGAATTGGTATATGAGAATGCGAGCTCATTGAAAATTGAGAATATGATATTTGAGTTGATCCTATCTAGTGACTTCTGCTGTGACTACTCTACTTAGGAAAAGACAAGGTAATGATAAATAAGAGTAGTCATCTATCGCTGGTTTTTGAGCAAATCGGCCTCTGCTTTGGAACATATGTCACAAGTTGGAAAAAAAAAGAAAGAAAGAAAATAATCAGAACGTCCTGGCAGTATGTGTAGGCTACCCTCCAACCTCCCAACCCTGATAGATTCAGGGTAGACCAATTTAGCATTTATTTAGTTTTTGGGGGCATGACCCCATGACAGTAACTCTAAAATATCACTGAAAATGTTAAGAGAAACAAAAAAAATGTGTTTGACATCACCTCTTTCATGGGGAGGCTGTACGTCTGTAAGTGATCTACTTTGATATGATCTGAGGGGTTCAGAGTTCTCAGGTGATGATGAGGGATGCTATCCTACCTTTTAAAGAGGTGGATATTGGTAACTGCAAGTATTTGGTTTTGCTAAACTTTTGAAAGTTTGCTATACTTTCAAAAACTTTTGAAAGAAGTTTTCAAATTTGTGGCCAGTTTGAGTATAAGGGGGGAATGTTTTAATTTGCCGCTGTTTCTGCTCCCGTAACAAATGATGCAAACTTGGTGACTTAACACAAATTTATTATCTTACTGTTCTGGATGTCAGAAGTCCCAAATGGCTTGGCAGGACTGCATTCTTTCTGAGGCTCTGAATGTTGTCTGGAGCACAATTTGTTTCCCTTCCCTTTTGCGGTTTAGGGAGGCCAGCATCCTCTGCCTCCATCATGACTTTGCCATCCCTGACCCAGACCCTCTTGTCTCCCTCTTGTAAGGACCCTGTGACTGCATTGAGCTGACCTGGATAATTCAGAATAGTGTCCTCATCTTAAAATCCTTAACTTAGGTATGTCTTTAAAGTCTTTTTTTGCATATAAGATAACTTAGTCACAAGTTCTAGGTATTGGGACATGGACACCTTTGAGGAGCCACTGTTCAATCTACCACAGGGAGATGGGCAGATACAAAAAGATTGTCCTTTATTTTTTCTTTCCCAATGAGTTACTCACTTGCCATTCTAGGCTGCCGTTGAACAGTATCTCAATATTTAGAAATATAGTTTTGAAAGAGAACAAAATTGATAGCCTCATCAGGAAACCTACATATCGCAGTATGGAGCAGAAGTAACAAACTTTTTGAACATGGGTTCAATGCCCTACACATTTGGCCTATATGGTCACCGTACTTATCAGCCTACTCATACTGATTGGAAAGAAGGAAGAACTTACTATCACTCCTGGGAAACCACTACAGGGGAATTCCAATCTGATAGTATTTTCATGCTGCAGCCTTTGAAATTCTTTACAGTATGCTCATGAATAGTCTGATCCCTTCCTATATGCCTTCAAGGACCAGAAACTAATTGAATCTAATTTTGTATCAACCAATATCAAGCTAAATCCTCAATCAGTTTCCTCTACTTTATCTTTCCATAAACAACCTACTGCCCCCAACTACCACCAAATAAATTAATTCAGCATACCATTAGCTTCTGGTGTGTGGTAATTTTCTAGGAAGTCTTAAAATCCATGTCCAAACAACCTGTTGATAATTTTAAATTTACTTTTATTTGGTTTGAAAATAATGGCATATTTTTGGTCTCATATTAGGTATTAGGCAAAACCGTTAAAACAAAGTAATTTACAATTTTGAGAGACAGAGGAGACTGATTATCTTTTTTTCACATCAATGAAGATTTCAAAATTAATTCCATTTTATTCTTCCTCTGACATACATTGGTACTTTAAAACAGAATTTTAGAAACTATCACATTTCACAAAAGAGATCTTTATGCCTATTCACTTCCAACTATTTAAAAAACTTTATTTCTAGAGAGGAAAATATTCAGTGTGATGATTAACTTTAAGTGTCTACTGGACTGGGCCATGAGGTGCCCTCATGTTTGGCCAAAAATATTCTGGGTCTTTCCATAAGGGTATTTTTTGGATGAGATTAACATTTGCATTCATGGACTGAGTAAAACAGATGCTCTCCATATGGCGGGTGGGCTTCGTCTAATCAGTCAAAGGTCTGGAAAGAACAAAAGGCTGACCCTCCCCCCGTGAGAGGGAATTCTCCTGCCCCTGTTGGTTTTGGAGTGAGGGTGCTGGCTCTTCATATTGTGGACTCGCCAGTCCCCATAACTGCACGAGCCAATTCCTTAAAATAAATCATATATGAGATATCTCCATCCTATTGGCTCTATCTCTGTGCAGAACCTGAGTAATACATACAGTGAAGTCTACTTGGGCAGTTCCTGAAGTACGACAGTGTGAAAAATTTACTGGAAGTTCCTGAGTTACTTGATGTAAGTGATAGAAGTTTGGTCAGGTGCCTTATCTGAAAGGAGTTGGCTTCTAACTAAGCAGTGGTTTTCCTGTCTCACCTACGAAACACAGGGTATCAGACACCTCTTGTGTGCCACTGCATTTCTATCCAGTCCGTGGTCTACTCCTCCTTTGTTGTATCGTTGTATCAACCAACATCACAGAGGCAACCCAACAGCTCTTTGTCTCACACACGCCACGTGTCAGTGGCTCTCGGTCCCATCCTGTGCCTTCTTTGATGCTGCAGACTGGCTGTCTGTAGGAACCAGCTTGGTGCCTCCTGTGTATCTGGGGGTGTGAGGGAGTTAATGCCCTGTGAGCCAGCCCTTGGCCTACCCAACGGAGACTGTGGCAGGTGCGGTGGAGAAATGCTCCCCTTTATGTCTCGTTAGTGAATTCTGTGAGGCGTCCCACATGGCTCCTCACGGCATCCCTGCAGGATCAAGCCCCCACTGCCCTCAGTAGTGACCAGCTTGGAAGACTCACCATGATACCGCTTTTTCCACCTTCTGTGTCTTAGTCTTCCCAGTTTCCTGCTTGTATTAGTTGGTATCAATTCCCAAAACCTAAATTACTCATGTCAAAGCCCTTGCCTTAGGCTCTGCCTTCTGGAGGAAAACCAGGCTAAGACTGCTGTGATCTGCATTTATTCCCTATTGTCTTCTTTTGTGTGTTGCTAATTCTTTTGATACATTCTGACCTTTCTTGTTCTCCTTAAAATGATTTTTTTTCTTTGTTTTGACATTATGCCTTTTCAGAGATAGAAAAGGATTTTGCAGTTATAAAAGGGCAACATGAGGGATACTTGTGAGGATGGAACTGTTCTTTATTTTGACTGTAGTGGTGGATATGGAAGCCTACCCATGTGATAAAAATGAATGGAACTGAACACACACACATATATACACACACATGCACACATATACACACATACAAATTAACATTTAAGTAAGATCTATGGATTGGATCAATGTTAGTATAATGGTTGGGATATTATAGTGCTACAAGTTGTTACCATTGGAGAAAACTTGTAAAGGGTATATGAAATTTCTCTGCATTATTACTTACAACAGCATGTGAATTTAAAACTACCTCAAAATAAAAACTTTAAGAAGGCTATTTTGCTTCTTTTTTTGATAGTAGCTTTTCAACTTACATACATATACAAATTGTATTCATTTAGCTGGTAATCAGGTTAAACACTGTATACATATGTAAGAGCATCTTACTTAAATTATGAACTAATATTCAAAGGTCTATTTGCTTTTAAATAAAAGCCACCCCCTCTGTGCTGTGAACAGCCTAGCATCTAGTAGAAACAGTTACACAGTGTACACAGGATTAAATTAACTGAGAAGAGGCATTCTCATTTACTGCTTTTAATATTTATTAATAATAAAAGCACTTCTGAGCTATTTTATCTGTGCTAAGAGAGTGTATTTGTTATAAATGAGGCTTTATATTAGCTTAGAGGTTTCTATTTCCACTTCCAAAAAATTTTTATAAGAACATATGTGTTCAGTTAAACCAATTAGAGTGGTTTTTCAAATGGAAGATATGATCAACCATTTGCAATAGGAGCAACATTAGCTGGATGGATCAACTACCTACCTATTTCCTAAAATTTCAATCCAGAGACTGAATTTTATTATGCATAAATTATGGGTTTCCCCCGTTAAAAACTAGTTAAACATATAACTGAAACAAAAATGTAACATGTAATACATTATAACTTTAAGGACCTATTTTCTTTGGAATTATTTATTGCAACCCAGGATGACTTTGGGAACAGGGGAAATGAACATACGAATCTAGTGCTTTCTTTTATTATTGCTTGTTTAAAATCGGGACCATTATATTTTTTGTAAATGCTTACCCATCCCTCACCCCCAACACGTGTAATCTGCGAGGTTTGCATTCGTTTACATCACTGCCAAATGCTCTCTTTACTTGCTTTAGTTACCCTTGGCCCATACCTTGACCTTCTGCTACCTGTCTCAATAAATTCAGAACACACGCATTTACCTGCAGCAAATGTGGATGGTTCCCCCAGAAATATAGCATCCTATAAAAACCAAAGCCAAAGGAAATAGAAAGGTGAGGTCAGGCATAATTTTCTCATCATAGCCTCCCTTACTTTTTTCTTTTAGGCTCAGGCACTGTGTTGACCTCTGTCTGTTTTTATGACTAGATTAATTCTGCTATTTCAATGAGTCTGAATTTTCAGAACCAAGTGTTTGGGATGACCTTAAGAAGTGCTGAGTTTTAGAAAGATTATGTGAAAAAATGATAGAAAGATGAAAAAAATTGAGACTTGCAGGCTGAAAAGACACCTTAGAGATGATCTTACTCAACCTTCTAATTATAAGGAGGAAGGTGAGGAAAGGACAGTTGAACGATGGTATGTTAGGCTCACATCCCAAGTCACTAATCCTAGTTTCAGCAGCGCTGCAGACTCAAGGCCAATCTTATCCTAGGTCTGGGAGGTAGGTGGGGTCCTAGGTTAAAGGAGGAATAGTTCAGGTTAAAATCAGAATTATTTGTGATGCTTGAACTTCGAATATGCATCCACCCATGTCTGAGTGTTGGGATTTTAACCTGTTCCCAGGTCCCTGCTCTGTGGATTGCAAATGTCCACGACTGGGTGACTTTCACCTCTATCCTCTAAAGTGTTCCCTTCTTTCCCTGCACAGTGACTTTAGGACTTTGCTTTTGACTGTTCCTTATCTTCTCATAAACCTTGCATGGCCCGTAGAAGAAGTCATGACACTCATCCCAGTGGATTGCACACATTATTGGTCCCTAAACTCTTAGGTGTTCGTGACCTAACTAACTGCTTTGAGATCTGTCCACTTCTGTGGATCTATATGGGGTCAGGACAAGCCCTCTGTATGTGGCTTTCCACTCTCAGCTAAGGGGATTCCAAAAGTCACTTACAGTTTAGAGACACTGATCTTTCAAAAGTTTATCTTTGAGTTTAGCTATCTGTTTGGGAGGTGTTTTCTACTGTGTTGTCTAACTTAATAGATTTCCTTCTGCCCAAATCCTGGTCAAATTCAACCTCAAAATTCTATTTCGGGGGTTATAAGGGAGGAGTAGGGAACGAGGGAGCCGGTATGTGAAAGTGACACTCTCAAAAATGGAGAAAGAGAATTAAAGCTATTATAAAAACAGGACTATCATATTCTCCCAATACCATTACAGGCATATACCTTATACCCATATTTTGGTAAACGATGGACCATGTACATAACAGAGCCATAAGATTATAGTGGAGCTGAAAAATCCCTATGACCTAGTGATATTGTAGCTGTTATCACGCAGTAGTGCAAGGAATTACATGTCTGCGGTGCTGCTGGTTCAAATGAACCTACTGCACTGCCAGTCCTCTGAAAGTATAGCATAAACAAGTATGTACAGTACATAATACTTCATATTGATAATAAACAACTGTGGTACTGCCTTATACATTTAGTATACTATAATTTTTATTGTCACTTTAAAGTGTACTTCTACTTATATAAAAAAAGTTAGCCACGATACAGCCTCAGGAAGGTCCTTCAGGAGGTTTTCTAGAGGAAGGCATCCTTGTCATAGGAGATGACAGCTCCACATGTGTGATTGCCCCTGAAGACCTTCCAGTGGGATAAGATGCAGTTTTAGGAGACAGTGATATTGATGATCCTGACCCTGTGTGGGCCTAGGCTAATGTGTGTGTTTTGTATTAGCTTTTAACAAAAAAGTTTAAAAAGTAAAAAAAAAAAAAAAAAAAAAAGAAAAATATAGAAACACTTATATAATAAAGATATAAAGAAAATAGTTTTGTGCAACTGTACAACGTGTGTTTTAAGCTGTTATTATGAAAGAGTCAAAAAGTTAAAAAAAATGAAAGACTTATAAAATGCAAAAGTTATAGTAAGCTAAGTTTAATTTATTATTGAAGAAAGAAAATACCTTTTATAAATTTAGTGTAGCATAACTATATCGTATTTTTTTAAGTCTAGGGTAGTGACCAGTGAAGTCCTGGGTCTTCAAACTCACTCAGTGACTCGCCCAGAGCACCTTTCAGTCCTGCAAGCTCCCTTCCTGATAAATGCCCTGTGCAGATGTACCGTTTTAACAATCTTCTATGCCATATATTTATTATACCTTTTCTGTTTAGATATGTTTAGATGTACAAATACTATTGTGTTACAATTGCCTGCGGTGTTCAATATAGTAACTTGCTGTACAGATTTGTAGTGTGGGAACAATAGGCTACACCATGTAGCCGAGGTTCATAGTAGGCTATGCCATCTAGGTTTGTGAGAATGTATTCTATGAAGCTCGCAAGCTGAAATAGCTTAACGGGCATTTTTCAGAACATATCCCCATGGTTAGGGATGTGTCACTCTACTTCCTTCTCTTACTCCTCTTTTCCAAGGGTGCCTTAGTCATATTTGGCTCCCCAAATATTTTTCTTAAGCACGATAACTATAATAGTGTTAAACAAGACACAAGAGGCACTTGGGAGATAACTGCCCCGAGTTTAATAGACTAAAAATAAAAAATTCCCTTATTATCTCTCAAGCATCATGCAAATGTGAGATATAAAACCTCTTTATACTGAAGAAAATGGACATAATACAAACCCAGGAATGTTACAAATTTGAAATGTAATTATTTTGGACATAGCAATTTTAATATTTACTGTGAAGTTGGTTAATGGATACTTTCAATTTTTTCTCTCATGCTACATTTTCATCTATAATTCTCATTAGCTGGTCAAAAAAATAGAAAAGCATAGTAACAAAACAGTGGTACATAATGAAAACCAGTAGTCTCATATTTTTTATTTCAAAAACTTGTCATTTGTTAGATAGTAACATGGTCACAAAACATATAAAACAGAATATATTTAACATACATAAAGAAAGACTTTGCAAAAGCCCTGAATTTTTATCTTGATTCTTTAGGAAAATGAAAAAAAATACATCACTTTTCATTTTCAAAACAAAAAGACTCATACTGAGAATTAATCAAATTAATATTAAAGGTCCCACATAGTACAAATAAATGTAATCTTTTTAGTCTATGAGATACAAAGCATGACCCAACTGAAAATACGTAGGCTCCTTGAGTTAATAATATGTATGGAGTTAGCAATATGTAGGGTGACGTTCAAGTATAAAATAAACATAACTTTCTACACCTTTATTTATAGAGTAATATTTTAATGGAAGGATGATTAATCTTCAAATTGTTTAATACTACAGATAATGAAATAACTTTATCAATCATAGGTATTGATCTGAATAAGTTACTCAAGCAAGAGATTAAAAAGACAAAATAGAATGAAGTGGTAGAACAAACTAATGTTTCAGTTTTTTTCTGTTAGAGATGGCATCGCCAGGCAATCAAATGAGGGGATACACTTTCAATCACTTTTGTGGGTCTAAATATAACTTTACAGGAAAATTGGATTTCAAACAGCAATATAAACATAGAGTATTGATATGTGCTTATGTTCTTATTAATAAAGTATTTTTATTGTGACACTTGACTATTTTTATATGAATATAAAACCCTGTTATATAAAATATTACCACCAAACTAATAATTACTATTTTTCACAAAATAATCTCACAAAAATATTCTCATTAAAAAGAATAATATGTGAATAGATTTTTAAACTAGTTTAGGTGCTGATTTAAACTGACACTTGCATCTGTTATTCTATGTAAAATAAATATGTCAAGGGAACTTGTAAACAAAATTTGTCAAAACACATTTCTGTCTTAACAAAATACTACTAAGTAAGTATAAATGTGACAAGAAAGGACTTTAACTCTGGTTTGCTTAATGTTTACATTCTTTTGTTGTTGTTGTTGTTACATTTTATATCTTTGCCTCTCTTTAGCAAGGGTTAGAGGCATGCCCTTCCCCTCCACAATGCTCACTGAATCCCTCAGTTTTGAGTCTACTCCCCCAACCCCTGAATCTCTGGAGAACACGACCACCATGTGAGCATCATAACATTAATCAGTAAGTACTAATTTGAAGTGAGTGCATGTGGAGCCCATTCTTCTGATCTTGTGTCACCTCACTTTGGATAATGGGCTCAAGCACAATACAGGAGAATATAAGCGGTGCTAGATCACTGTTGTTTCTTATAATTGACTAATATTCCATTGTATACATATACCAAATTTTAATAATCCACTCATCAATTGACAGGCACTTGGATTGTTTCCACATCCTTGCAATAGTGAATTGTGCTGCCATAAACATTTGAGTGCAGATGTCTTTATTATAGAATGCCTTTTGCTTTTTTTGGTAGATGTCTAATAGTGCTATTGCTGGATCTAATGGTATTTCTATTTTTAGCTCTTTGAGATATCTGAAAATTTTTTCCACAAAGGTTTCACTAGGTTGCACTCCCACCAGCAGTGCAAGAATATTCCTGCTTCTCCACATCCTTGCCAGCATTTGCTGTTTCGGAATTTTTTGACAGAGGCCCATCTCACTGGGGTTAGATGATATCTCATTGTGGTTTTGATTTGCATTTCTCTAATGATTAGAGATGTTGAGCATTTTTTATATGTTTGCTGGCCATTATTCTGTCTTCTTTTGAAAAGTTTCTGTTCATTTCCATTGCTCATTTATTGATGGGGTTGTTTGATTTTTTTATTCTTGATTCTTTTAAATTTTAGATAGATTATTGTTATCAGACCTTTATTGGATGTGTAGAAAGCAAATATTTTCTCCCATTCTGTATGCTGTCTATCAAAGACCATATGATTCTCTGAATAGATGCAGAAAAAGCATTTGACAAAGTCCAACACACCTTTATGATAAAAACTGTTAACAAAATAGGGATAGATGGCTCATACCTTAAAATTTTCAAGTCCATTTATGACAAACCCATGGCCAATATCATACTGAATGGAGAAAATTTGAAACCATTCCCACTTCAAACAGGAACTTGACAAGTATGCCCACTATCATACTGAATGGGGAAAATTTGAAACCATTCCCACTTCGAACAGGAACTTGACAAGTATGCCCACTATCTCCACTTCTATTCAACATAGTGCTCGAAGTCTTAGCGATAGCCATCAGGCAAGAGAGGGATATTAAGAGTATGCAAGTGGGGGCAGATGAGATCAAATTCTTGTTCTTTGCCAATGACATGATATTTTATCTAGAAAACCCCAAGGATTCATCCAAGAGGATCCTAGAATTTATGAATGAATTCAGTAAAGTCTCAGGTTACAAAATCAATACACACAAATCAGAGGCATTCATATATACCAATAACATTCAACTGAAACTCAAATAAAAAATGCAATACCTTTTACTATAGCCCCAAAGAAAATTAAATATCTAGGAATATATTTAATGAAAGATTTGAGAGACATATACAAGGACAAGTATGAAACACTAAAAAAAGAAATTGTAGAAGATGTAAACAGATGGAGGAATCTACCTTGCTCATGGATTGATAGAATCAATATTGTTAATATGTCAATATTACCTAAAGTGATCTACAGAAATAATGCAATCCCTATCAAAGTACCATCATCATTCTTTACAGATCTAGAAAAAATAATTATTTTCTTTGTATGGAACCAGAAAAGACCTCGTATAGCCAAAACAATCTTAAGTAAAAAGAACAAACTGGGAGGTATCAGTATTCCAGACTTCAAGCTGTACTACAAAGCTATAATAATTAAAGTAGCTTAGTACTGGCACAAGAACAGAGACATTGATCTTTGGAACAGGACTGAGATTCCAGAGATGAAACCATCTGCATAACCTTTGATAAAGAAGACAAGAATATACATTGGGGAAAAGAATCTCTTTTCAATAAATGGTGCTGGGAAACTGGATAGCTACATGCAGAAAAATGAAACTGGATCCCTACCTCTCACCTCTCACAAAAATCCACTCAAGATGCATAACAGACTTAAACCTAAGACATGAAACCTTAAGAATTCTAGAAGAGGATGTTGGGAAGACCCTTTCAGACATCAGTTTAGGCAAAGAATTTTTGAAGAAGACTCCCAAAGCAATCACTGCAGCAATAAAAATAAATAAATGGGATCTGTTCAAATTAAAAAGCTTATGTGCAGCCAAGGAAACCAACTACTTTACTTTTAATGAGTTCAGTTTGTCAGGGGGCCAGTAAAGACACAAGAATAAAAGACATTATGATTTTTAAAATGCTATGTAAAATTTACTAAGGGACTCATGGATGAAAGAACATTTTAGGCCTTTCTGTGGGAGTTAGGGAACATTTCCTATAGACAGGAAAGCTCCATCTCCAGATGAAAAGATGAGTAGGAGCTCTTCACTGTAAGGGAGGGAGGTGGAGGTGTGCTAAGGCAGGGAGGCACCAGGAGCTTGTTACTTATGTATGGATGAGTCCATGCATCAATGTAACCAGTAGTCAGGAGCAGATGGGCTGAGGGTGAAGTCAGAAAGTTGGTGGGGATGAGGTGGTGAAGAGCCTTATAAGCCCTAGTAAGGAATGTGGATTTTTGAGAATTGGCAAAATTTGTGCATGTAGATTCCTTATAACATCAAGACTGCAGATCTTTTCCTATCCCACCAGTTTTGGTTTGATTTTTCCTTACAAGGATTTGCCAGTAAGACTTTACACTCTAAGAAAGTGATTGGGCTATTTCCCCCCTTTTTCTTTTCTCTTTCTTATTTAAAAAAAATAATAATACAAGTTTTGTGGTTACCTGCAGCTTCTCTCTCCTGTCTGCCACAGCCAGCCAAGCAGCAAGAAGGGTCACATGAACACCTTTATGACCTGTGGTTCATTGCTTCAGTCTGTTACACCATGCTCCTGGCCAGAGCCAATCAGACCCCATGTGGATTTGAGGATTAGAAGTTAAACAAAGACCACTGTAGGCCTATAAATGTATTTCACATTCTACAATCCCTCTTTTTACAGAGCCCAACTTTGAAGCTTCAACATTGTTTCCATTAATATAAAGTGTTAACTTGCCTCTAATTTTACCTTTCTTTGGTATGAATACCTCCTGGAAGCTTATAGTGGAAGGGGAGTGCAGATCTGAGTATCCTATGTCATAGGATATTACACCTAATGTCTCCCTCAACACCAACACTGCCCCAAACATGAATTGTCAGAATTTTAGAGCTGGAAGGGATATATTTCTAGATCATGAGCTCTCTAATACCAAGGGTAGAATCTTATTATTTTAGCTGTTGGTTTATTATCTGGTCAGCAGTTAATTCTCAATAAATGACTATCATGTGAATCTAGTTCAATTTTTGTAACAAAAAGGAAAAGTTGTTCAATGTCAAGGTAACAATCTTACCATAATGTCACTTGTTCAGGTATAATTGCTATAATTTTTCCTGGACATTTTTTCTCAATTTTTTTTTGTAACTTTATACCTCTTCCCACTACTATCATGAATAATTTGGTACTCTTTTAACCCTGGTCAGTGATGTAATTTACATCTCACTATTTTCTAAAGCTTTTGGAAAAGCTTTAAAAAAAAGGCAATATAGCATAGATAATCCATATGCATTTTCAGAACTAGAGTATTTACTTTGGAGACCACAACACAGCCTGCATTGAATTGTAAATAAATGTATTTAACTGGTTTAGATGGATGGACCAGTAATCTCTTTTCTACCCTAAAGCTACTTTCCTAGTTTTAGCAGACAAGTATAAATGCCTCCCTACCTATATTCCCTTTGTAGATAATCTGCAGTCAACCACAGTTCCAACCATCTTTCTTTTTCTACCTCTTTTATTGGTAGCATGTAACCCCTCACATGCAACAGAAGTGAAAATTTGATACAAGCAACCTTATCTACATGCTATGATGAGTGAGATTTTCTGGTTCTATAAACGTTTAAACTAGAGACCATGGAGTCCAGGCAAATTAGGTTTTGTTAGGTCTTGAACTAGAATTGTCATGTCGATGTGAAGTCAGAGTGGAGGATACAACACGATAAAGCACTGGCGAACAGAAAAGGCATAATTCATCAGCACACTGTGTTTGGTGAGAAGTAGGAAAGTGCATTAAGTATATAGTGAGAGGCAGAAATGAAAAGAAAAAATGGCTTCAGTTTCTTTTTTTCTTTTCTCGCTTTGTTGCCCAGGCTAGAGTGAATGCCATGGCGTCAGCCTAGCTCACAGCAACCTTAATCTCCTGGGCTCAAGCAATCCTGCTGCCTCAGTCTCCCGAGTAGCTGGGACTACAGGCATGCACCACCACGCCCGGCTAATTTTTTCTGTATATATTAGTTGGTCAATTAATTTCTTTCTATTTATAGTAGAGACGGGGTCTCGCTCTTGCTCAGGCTGGTTTCGAACTCCTGACCTCGAGCAATCCACCCGCCTCGGCCTTCCAGAGTGCTAGGATTACAGGTGTGAGCCACCGCGCCCGGCTGGATTCAGTTTCTAACTTTCCAATTCCAGATCCATGTAAGCCGCATATGTATTTTTTCTAGTTCTACAAACATTCATAAAATCATCTATGAGCTTTAACAAAAACAAACTCCAGTATAAATATCAGCATGGATGTCTTTCTGTTTGTGAAATTAAATAATTACTAACACATTATAGCTTTTTGAAGCTGCTAAGTCCACCATTAGAATGTCCTTTTCTGAAGTGTTTTACAAAAAATATTTCTTTGTACAGTTTTCTATGTTCTTTTGTTGCTAGGAGTAGTACTTCTGAAGATGGCTTTCTTCAAGCTACACTCTTTTCTAGTTTTTACATGACCTTTGGTTATAAAGGGCATCTGTTCCATTAGACTCTGAAATATTGATAAGAAGCTCTGTCTCGCTGGTGAACCACCACACATTGCTAGCCCAGTGTTTGAAAGCGGCTCCTGCTCAATTTTCCATTCTGCAAATGTGCTTTGGCTTTAAAGGTCAAGAATGGTACCATAGGGACTTTTGATTGCATTATCCTGATTTCTCAGCTATGAATCACTTTCTTTCCAAAGCTATAGAAGCAGAGGCTCTAAAATAAATTTAGTCATTATCCCTTATGATATAACCTCCACTACTTTGCCTGTTTGGCAAAATGCCTGATATTGGCTGACATTGGAAAAGAGCTTTTTAATTCTGCCTTGGATGAAAAAGAGAAGAAAAAGTAAAATAAAAAAAAATACAAATAGGCTTCATAATTCTCATTTCTACCTTCTATTTTGTGCCAATGACTAATTTTCTGAAACACCGATCAGAATCTGTTAATAAATCATTCCATTTATTCCTTTACTAAGGGATATATAGCATTGAAATATTTCCTTATTTCTGAAGGCTAAATCACTTATTTGCCTTTAAGAAATTTATATTTTATTATAGGAAATATATGAACCTAACCTGAAAATAGCAAAATACCTGCTTGCTAATGTGCCCATGTATAATATAATATAGTTATTTAAATAATTAGCATTGTTTAGTATCACTTTAAGGAAAAAGGAACAGACAACTATGGCTAACATATAGTTAATTGTCTCATTTTTATGCACAAAAATGTATTTATTTCTTTTGCTCAATGCACTCATAACAAATTTAATGCCTCATAAAATCTGCATCTTTGATTGGCTTTTTGAAAACCTTGTCTGCTCACAATTTTATCCAAGTTGTTTTTCATGTTCAAATATTAATTCCTAGTATCTTGGGTTCTTTTCCGTGTATAGGCATATTGCTCATAATATCTTTTGAGGCATACAATTTTTACAAGCATTACTATTCTTTTCCTTGATCTGGTAAATTCTTCTTGAATGTGATCTGTCATGGTCTTGGGGCTCTCTTGCCAGCTCACTATCTCTTCCCCTATGCCATTCATAGCCGTCTCCTATAGAAACATCCTTCCCCGCTTCATGTATGCTTAGTAGGAGAATCACTGATAATTGATGATGCTTGATGTCTGTTGAGCCAGGGATAGGCACCTAATCCAATCAGGCCAATGGTTTGCATACAGGAATTTGAAGAGGACTTCAAGAAACAAAATGATAAAAGACAGCAGCTCCGTTAACCCCCATAGTGTTTTGGTACTTTCAATCACTAGAAGTACTCCATTTTGGGATTATTTATTTTATTTCAGCATACTATGGGGGTACAAATGTTTAGGTTACGTACATTGCCTTTGCCCAACTCAAGTCAGAGCTTCAAGCATGTCCATCCTCTAGAAAGTGTGCACTGCACCCATTAGGTGTGACTATACCCATCCTCTCGTCCCCCCTCCCAGCTACCTGACCACTGATGAATGTTACTACTATATGTGCACTAAGTGTTGATCAGTTAATACCAATTTGATGGTGAGTACATGCGATGCTTGTTTTTCCATTCTTGGGATACTTAGTAGAATGGGCTCCAGCTCTACCCAGGATACTGCAAGAGGTGCTAGATCACCATTGTTTTTTGAGGCTGAGTAGTACTCCATGGTTTTATTTCAATCTAATTTTTAATTCAAAGCTACCCCCACCCTGCCACACCCATCTTGCTCACTGAAGAGACATGTGAAATCACTGGCTGCACGGAGACTGGAGTAGAGATGGGGTGTAGATCTGTATTTCACACACGTGCCTTCCTCTCCTAGGATTTCTCCTGGGGATGTGTTTTAGGAAGAGGGAATAAAAACCAATGGACTCTACTCATGGGTGTGGAATGAATATTCACTTGTTGCTTTTGCTATCAATCATTGTTATCCCACACAAAAAAATATCTCAATTCAGGACTTAGAGATGAAAGAGAACAAGGCTAACAGAAAATCCTCTCAGCAGAACAGGAGAAAAGAACAAAATGCACTGTGAGCCCTAACCCATTGTGAACCCTGGAGAAAGGGAGTCCATGCTCACCGCATGCCTTCAGAACCCTCTTTATAAAAAAAAGGTGAAAACTTCTGTTTTTAAACTCTGAAGTATTAGATACTTTGAGTGAGTCTCTAAGTTTATAACTAATATGCTAGATAAGATACATTCTTTTAAAAATGAACATGTTAATGAATGAGCATGAAAATAAGGAATCTTCAAATCTCTTAAATAGACTTAAAGCAGAATTCCTGGGAAGAAAGAAAGGCCAGAATGTGCTTGCATTCAAAGTATTTCTGCCACACTCTGAAAACCTTGAGTTTTGACTTTAATGTCTGAGTATACAACATGTGACAGATGATAACATTTAAGGTTTTCTTTAGGGGGTAAAGGTAATAGGATGAATAAGCATTAGATATTAGCTGGGCACGGTGGCTCATGCCTATAATCCTAGTACTCTGGGAGGCCGAGGCAGGAGGATTGCTTGAGGTCAGGAGTTCCAGACCAGCCTGAGCAAGAGCAGGACCCTGTTTCTACTAAAAAAAAAAAGAAAAAATTAGCCGGGCGTGGTGGCCCCCCCCAGTAGTTCCAGATACCGGGAAGATTGAGGCAGGAGGATCGCTAGAGCCCAGGACTTTGAAGTTGCTGTGAGCTAGACTGACCCCATAGCACTCACCCCAGGCAACAGAGAGAGACTTAAAAAAAAAAAAAAAAAGAATTCGATCCTGCCGCCCAGCAGACATAAATTAAACTTGCCTGTATCAAACTTATCAAACTTACCTGAGGGTGAAGGGGCAAACAACTCCTTACCTGAGGGTGAAGGGGCAAACAGAATTTAGCCCTTCAAACTGGCGGTCATATAGACTTTTGGGCCAAACTCATGCTATAAGTAAGGGCCCAACTCCCCAAAGTGGAAAATTTAAGGTAATGCCCCCAGACACTGGTCAAAGAAAACACACAGATGTGCAATGTTTGGGGGATGGACACGCTTGAAGCTCTTACTCGAGTGGGGAGGGGAGCATGGACAATATAAGTAACATTAACACTTGTACCCCCATAATATGCTAAAATAAAAAAATAATAAATAAATAAAAAGAAAGAATACAACTTCAACATTGGCCTCAGTGCATTTTCAGTAGTGAACTTCAAAGATAACAATCAGCTCAAATTCAAAATAAAAATTACAGGAGAGAAACAACAGTAATAAGAATCAGTTGAAACAGAGATTAGAAACAGACCTGGAAGGATTTCAAATAAACTATTGGATATATTTATTTCTAAATATATTCATATTTTTGAAGAAATGCTATAGAAACTATAAAATATAAGGAAAAACAGGATTATAAAAAATGACCAAACAGATGTGAATAATAAAAAACTTCCAGAAATAAGTTCAAACTTAATTCAATATTAATTGTTAGATTTAAAATTTAAAATATATCATTGTTCTAGCACCAAATTTATGCAATTGAAGAGATAGTTTGATAACTCTAAAATAAATCTGATGACTTTATCTCAAACATAATTCAGAGGCAGAGATGGAAAACACTGAAATAAATAGTGGAAATTTGGATAATACTTGGATACAAAGAAGGAAGTTCCAGAGTGATCTAGATAATCAAGAGAGGCTTATTTCCAAACAATATTAGTAAAACATATACCCCAGCCTTGACACATTCCAGAACAATTGCAGGGCACAAAAGCAAGAGAGATCTTAAAAAGTAGCAGATGAAGTGGGAGGATAGTTATCTTCAGAGTAAAGACAGACTGACTTACAATAGCAACAGTGCAGCTAGAATGTAATGAGTATTACATCTGTATTGAATTAGAGAAAAATAACTGTTAACCTAGAATTTTATTTCTGACAAATTATCTTTTAGAAATAAGACAAATAAGGACACTTTCAGATAACAAACAGAGTTTACCACCAACCACACTATTCAGACATAGAAATGGATACAAAAACAAAATGAAGAGGGTAAGCAAAGATATTTGTAAACATGGGAGTAAAACTTAGTAAACATTGACTGCATAAATGCAACAACAAAAATGATGGATACAGCCATAATTTCAGTTTTAAAAAAGTGTATCCTGAAATAGGTACTGTAAGCATGAAAGAGATAGAACATGTGACACCCTAATAACTAGAAGGAGGAGAAAGAGAGAATGTTTGAAAAACAAAACAAACCAGTTTTCAATGAATATAGAAGTTGGGAAAGGTGAGGAGGTTGGAGCTGTGATTTTTAATCTCTAGTCCTGCTACAATGATTGGATCTGGAAGCCTCTAGAGAGCTGCTAGGTGCCACAGCTGGATCTCTGAAATTAGAATTGTGCTAATTAACACCTTAGAGCTCAGCTGTTGCCCATTGCCACCAATTCAGGAAAACTGAAATAACTTATACTACAATTCTTCACAATTAATTGGGAAGGGGCAGAGTTCACCTTGGGAATAGATTTTTGGAGGGTAGGGTGTTAATATTATAATAATTCAGGTGGATTTTATGCGAAGCTAGATTTGTGAATCACTCCTTCATTAACTGTGACTTTCATTCTTATTCTTCAATTTTTTCATTACGGATTGAAATTTTGCTTCCTACGAAATGTAGAGACAGAATTTTTTTAAATGAAAAGTGTTTTATATGATAATGATATATGATAGTATTCTGTTCTCTATAATAAATATCATATAAAATAAAAAATATTGAATTTTTATCTTGTCATACGAGTCAAATATCCACTAATATAAACCACATGAACGTCTTTCAGTGTGTTTCAGCATTATTTTCTTCTAAAAGCATGAATACCGTACAAAAACTTTCTTTCTCAGAATTTGTTGTCTTAGGTGTTACTATATCTAAATGTGGATTCTCCAATATCAACAATTATCAGAGTTAAAACCTAGTAATAATTTCCTTTTCTCAAAAATTTGGAATTTAAATATAATTCCGTTCACTTCAAAAATTTTCTTCCATTTGATGAACACATGATAATACATTTAGTGAAATGAGCTTAGCAAACTGCCCATTCATATTTATTTGTTTTGTAGACAGGTAACATAAATTGATTAGATCTTTAAATTATAAAGTAGCTTTTTCACTATCTAATCAAAGTAATTAGAGCTTTGAGTGATTCAGTTATTTGATTTGATTAATTTGATGTATTATAATGTTTTTATTGAGGGAAATCAAAAAACTCAGATGAAAATATAGTAATTAAGGTAAAGCATAGCTTTTAAGAAGATGAAATATTAAAATATTTCATATCTGGATACTACATTAGATTTTCTCAAATTTTAAGTTTTTTAAAAATGAGAATATTGATTTTATGTTTTTCCAGCTTTGTTGAGGTATAGTTGACAAATAAAAATTGTATATATTTATAGTATATCACCTGATGTTTTCATAGGTGTATAGTCATGGAACAATTATCATAATCCAGCTAATTAATATATCCATTACTTCACCTAGTTATCATTTTTGTAGTGAGAATATTTTATAACTATTCTCTGCAATTTTCCAGTATACATTATTATTAACTATACTCAGTGTGCTCTAAAATTGATCTACAGAATGCACTCATTCTATGTAATTGAAACTTTGTACTCTTTGAGCAGTATCTCCCAGTCCAACCTCTCCCCTCTCCTTTACCCTGGGTGTGGCCACCACCATTTTACTCTCCACTTCTATGAGTCTGACTTTTTTAGATTCCATATATAAATGAGATTGTGCAGTACTTGTCTTTCTGTCCCAGGCTTTTCTCACTTACCATCTTTTAGGCTCATCCACCTTGATACAAATGACAAGATTTCCTTCTTTTGAAAGGCTGAACAGTATGCCATATGCAGATATATGTCTATATATAATATATATACATGCACTGAATTGTTTTTATCTGTTTATTAATTAACAGATACTTGGGTTGATTCCGTATGTTGGCTATTGTGAATAATGCTGCAATGAACATGGGAATGCAAATATCTCTTCAACATACTGAGTTAATTTCCTTTGGACATATACCCAGAAGTGGGAATGCTAGATCATATGGTAGTTATATTTTTAATTTTTTGAGGAAACTCCATACTGTTTTCCATAACAACTGTACCAATTTACTTTCCCACCAAAAGTACACAAGGATTTCCTTTTCTTCACATCCTTTCCAACACATATCTTTTGTCTTTTTGAAAACAGCAATTCTAACAGGTGTGAGGTAATTTCTCATCATGGTCTTAATTTGCATTTTTCTGATGATTAGTTATGTTATTTTCTCAGGTATCTCTTGGTTATCCATATGTCTTCTTTTAAGAAATATCTATTCAGATCCTTTGCCTATTTTTTAATTATGTGTTTTCTTGTTATTGAATTTTTGAGGCCCTTATATATTTTAGATACTAACCGTTTATCAGACGTTAGGTTTGCAAATATCTTCTTTTATTCTGAATGTTTTCTATTCACGATGTTGATTGTTTCCTTTCCTTTGTTGTGCAATAGCTCTTAATTTTTTAACTGATGAAATACTACTGCCCACTTTAGAATTTGTTTTCTGTTCTTTTGGTTATATATATATATATATATATATATATATATATATATAGAGAGAGAGAGAGAGAGAGAGAGAGAGAGAGAGAAAGAGAGATCTCACTGCCCAGACCAATATCAAGAACCTTTTCCCCTATATTTTTCTCTAGTAGTTTCATATTTTAAGGTCTTATGTTTGTCTTTAATCTGATTTTTGTATATGGTGTCAGACAAGGGTACAATTTCATTCTTCTGTGTTCAGTATTCTCAATACCATTTATCGAAGAAACTATCCTTTCTCCATTGTATGTTTTGGCACCTTGTCAAAAATTAATTGACATACATGCATGAATTTGCTTTTTGTCTCTCTATTCTGTTCAATTGGTCTGTATGTCTGCTTTTATGCCAGTACTATGTTGTTTTGACTACTATTGCTTGGTAGTATATTTTGAAGTGAGGTAGTGTGATATGTCATGCCTCCAGCTTTGTTCTCTCTGCTCAAGATTGTTTTGCCTTGTTGGGGCCTTTGTGGTTCCATATAAATTGTAGGGTTGTTTTTATAGTTTTGTGAAAAAATACCATTGGAATTTTGGTAGGAATTACATTGAATCTATAGATTTAATTGCATTGAATCTACAGACTTCTTTGAACAGTATGGACATTTTAATAATACTAATTCTTCCAATCCATGAACACAAAATATCTTTCCATTTATTTGTGTCTTCTTCAATTTCTTTCATCAATGTCTTATAGTTTTCACTGTATAAATCTTTCAACTTGGTTAATTATATGTAAGAGTTTTATTATTTGATGTTATTGTAAATGGGATTTCTTAATTTTATGTTTTGGATAACGTTTTATTAGTGTACAGAAACACTACTAATTTTTATATGTTGATTCTGGATCCTACAACTTTACTAAATTTGTTTATTAATTCTAATAGTTTTTTGATGAAGTTATTAGTTTTCTAAACACAAGATCATGTAATCTGCAAACAGACAATTTTACATCTTCTTTTTTCATTTGGATAACATTTATATTCTTTTTCTTGTGTAATTGTTCTGGCTAAGACTCCCAGTACAATTCTGAGTAGAAGTGTTGAGAGTAGAAATCCTCATATTGTTCCTGATTTTATTAGAAAAATTTCCTGCTTTTCATTGTTGAATATGATGTTAGGTGTGATCTTGTTATATGTGTGTGTGTGTGTGTGTGTGTATATATATATGTATATAAAATTCTATTAAGGTACTTTTCATATGTATACCTATTTTTTTGAGAATTTTTATCTTAAAAGGATGTCAAATGCTGCTTCTATATCTATTGAGATGATCATATAATTTTAATGCTTTATTCTGTTAATATGTATATCACAGTTATTTATTTGTATATATTGAACCATCCTTGCATTCCAGGGTTATGGATGATGTTTCTTTGGTTGATCCTACTACACTGCGATTTAAAGAGTTTGTGTGGAACCCAGTAGGCAAGTTATCCAATGGTGAGTGTCATGTTTCCTGAGTAATGCTTTATTTTAAACTAAATGAAGTATCCAAACTTTATAGTTATTATTCTTAAACCAAAGCAAGATTCTATTTCAGAACTAATAAATCAGGATCTCTAGGGATGGATCCCAATAATCTGCATGTTTTAAAAGTATGCCAGCTTCCTATGCACACTGTAGAGACACACTCTGATCTAAGGGCTAGACAATTGTGCCTGTGACAAATACAGTCTTCATCTTAGCTTAAAAAGTTTTCTAATCTGTGATATAAAATCTTATCTTTCAAATCACAGAAGGAAAAATATTGATGAATTCAAATGATGAACAAATAACCCAGACTTTTTTTTTAATTTCCAAAAAATTCCACATAGTATTTCAAGGGGAAAAAGTTATATGAAAAATTAAAAGTATTTCTTACTCTAAAAGAGTGCTGATTATAAAAATCTCCAAAATTTAAAGGAGTTCCTGTTCTGGTTGGTTCAATAGAAACTGATAAGTACTTACTGAATCTAGGATAGAGAATTTCATAATTCTCAGAGGAAGAAAAAATTGAACATCTTATGCATTAAATATGGAAGCCATATGACAAATAACCTTTTAACAGAAACTGCCTGTTCATGCTCTGATAATTTAATGGTGATGTTCAGTTGCTGAATGAAAGAATAAAAGAAAATAGTGGTCATTAGGCTAAAAATCAGTAGTCATAAAATTATACTAATAAAATACCTGAAATATTCCAGTGCATGGAAAATAAATCGGAAGAAAACATATAACTATATCTAGTCCAATTCAATCTTTGCACAATACTACATAAATAATATTGGTTTTAAAACACTTATAAATATTTTCCTCAATTTTGCCAAATCTGGAATAAAATACAAACACGGCATATTAATTTGTGTAATACTTAAGTTTATTTTTTCATAGCCTAATTATTTTGAGCTTCCTAAGTTTACTATACTGTTTTATTGGGAGTCACAGTTATCATTGTTTCCACCAAATATATAAGGTTATGAGGATACAACCAGATTTAGGACTTCATACTGATGTTGTTCGGAAGTGTTGCTTTCCATATGCTACCATCACATTGCAGACTCTTGCCATTTCATTATGTTACCCCTGACTGCCAGCACACGCATTTCTTTGCCTAAAGGTTTTTTCTCTTGCCACCAGAACCTGTCTTGCCACTCATGTAACAGGCTGCAAGAGCCAGGGAATTGATGCTCTCTTCATTCAATGCCTGATGGGAATTGATGAAAAAATATTCCTGCTCCTTTGCTCCTTGGACGTGATAACACTGGGCATGTATTTTACACTGACTCCCAGAAATTTATATGCAGAATTAAGTAGCATTGATCCACAGTGGTACCTAGCTTGATAAAGCAAAGTTTGTTATTAATAATTGCCTGCTCTTCCCTGTATCACGTTGCTGCTCCTGTTTCCTTCATACCCCAGCTAAACTACTTGAGCTTCCATCTGTGGGCATCTGCCCCTGGAGGAGCTAAGTCAGAGGGCAGCATTGGTAAATGTCATCTCTCTGCCAAACATTTTATCGGTATAATTGTATTACTCTGTTTTTAACAATAATTGTATTACTCTGAGATATAAAACAAAAATGTGTAATTTATAACATTTTAAATTGACTTTACAATCTTGGACTGTTTTATATTGATTAAAAAGTAAACTGAATTATTTGGAAAAATTCTAAAAGAGATTAAAATTCCTAAAGAGAGAAAAACAAAGTAGTTATTAAGCAAAGTTTTGGTCACTTTCTCTTGTCTATATAAAAACATATTAAATTATAAATAAGGGTAAATTCAATGAGATATATGAGTTACTTATAATACACTGAAAATTAGTATACTTGAAGCTGATATTTTATTATGTGTTTATGTATTTTAAGAAACTTCAGGTAAATGTGTATTAACATTAATAATCAGAGTAATATTATAAACAATACAGAGAAAATTAGCTCAAAAGAAAATTGGTCTTTTACAGAAACAATATATACCAGTGAATTCTGCCTCGAAAACAGATGCTCATATTTCATTAGAATATTCTCATTTCCTGAGAACCTTTTAACTTATTGTGCTTTTGATAAGGATTTGTCATGTTATTGAACTGTTTTTAAAAATTGTCCCCGGCTTCTGCAAAAGATAAAATTTGTAATAATTGTTGATTGTCTTCATTTGAAAAATATTGTCTAACTCCTTAATTATGTAAACAAAATTGGAACCATTTCTAGTTCTGAGGCATCTACAACTTATACTCATCTGTTGATGTGATAATAATTCTTCTCTGATAACTTTTCAATATTGCCTTTTAAAATCAGGCCTTGAAATAAAAAAAGTTGCTGAATATTCTCCAAGGCTCACTCTAGTAACATGTAACTGTGAGGCAGGGCACTCATGAGCAGGCAGAAATTCTAAAGTAGATAAGTAGATGTGAAAAATATTTGTATTATTTTTAAGGACTGAATTCTGTCCTCCTAAATTTATACTTTGAAGTCTTAACTCATGGTGTGGTACTTGCAGGTGAGATCTTTGAGAGGAAATTATGGTTGGAGGAGGTCATGAGGTTGAGGCCCTTATGGTGGGATTATTGGTATTGTAAGAAGAGGAGTAGAGACAGATGGCTCTCTTTTCTACCATATGCGGACACAGTGAGAAGACAGCCACATGCAAGCCAGAAAGAGGGCCTCACCAGGATCCTAACTTGCTGGATCTTAATTTTGGACATCCCAGCTACCAACACATAAGAAATAAATATCTGTGGTTTCAGCTATTGAGTCTATGGTATTTTGTTATAGCAGCATGAGCTGACTATTGCAATTATCTAAATGTTTAATTAGCTCAACAAGGGTAACGAAAGGTCTTTTTATCCAGATCACAATTATAATGTAAATATTTTTAATCTACATTATATTTTATGATTGATAGAATTATATGTTATTCATCATAACTCACTGCAAACTCTAGAAAAGCATTTGTCAGCAAATTGATTTTTAAGAAAATTTTGTTTCAAGGAATATAATATATTTATTATCAATGTTAAAAATCTTAACACATGCATCATAAAAGAGATAAGAAAGTCTGGGAAATTTTCAAATATGTTTATTGGTCATAATGTTTTCTTACCCTCAGGATAAGCATCTACTGTTTTCACATGATATAGTTTTGCTTTATGCCTCAGTAAGAGATTCTACTTTCCTTCGTTCTGACTCTGAATGGGAGTTAGCATTTTTCTCTTATTGCTCAAAAACTGCTGCTGCAAGTTACAAAGCGAAGGTTGGATCTCCTGCAAGAAACAAAAAATAAAGCTCATTTCTCAGAGTCTTGATAGAAATGATTGTAAAAAATACATTTTTTAACTAAAAATATTGAAGAGTACAAATATTTTTGTTATATGGACATACTGTATAATGCTGAAGTCACGGCTTTCAGTGTGCCTGCCACCAGGACAGTGTTCATTGTACCCGATAGCTATGTTTTTATCCCTCACACACCTCCCATCCTTCCCCCTTTTTACTTTCCAATGTCTGTTGTGACCTTTCGTGCCTCTATGTACTTGCCATTAGCTCCTACTTATTAATGAGACATGTAGTATATGTTTTTCCATTCCTGAAATACTTCACTTAGGATAATCATCTCCAGTTCCATCCAAGATGCTGCAAATGACATTATTTCATTCCTTTTCATGAATTTATGACTCAGTAGTACTCCATGGTGTGTGTGTGTATGTATGTGTGTGTGTATCACACATACACACACATACATATACACACATACATATATGCACACACATATATACACATACATATATACACACACGTATATACATGCACACATACATATATACACACATATACACATACACACCCATATATATATATATATATATATATATACTCACACATATATACACCACATTTTCTTTATCCACTCATGAACTAATGGACACTTAGGTTGCTTCTACATCTTTGTAATTGTGAATTCTGCTGTGATAAGCATTCAAGTGTGGGTGTCTTTTCAATAAAATAATTTATTTTCCTTTGGGTTAATACCTAGGAGTGTGATTGCTGGATTGAATTAGGTCTACATTTAGCTCTTTAAGGAATCTCCATATTGTTTTGCTTAGAAGTTATACTAGCGTGCAGTCCTACCAACAGTGTATGAGCTTACCTATTTCTCTGCATCCACATTAGCATCTGTTGCATTTTGATTTTTAATAATGGACATTCTGATAGGGGCAAGGTGGTATCTCATTATGGTTTTAATTTGCATTTCCCTGATGATTAGTGATGTTGAGCATTTTTTCATGTTTGTTGGCTATTTGTTTATTTTTCTTTTAAAAAATTCTGTTCGTGTCTTTTGCCCACTTTATGATAGGCTTGTTTGTTTTTTTTCTTCCTGATTTGTTGAATTCTTTGTAGACTGTAGAAATTAGTCCTTTGTCAGATGTATAGTTTGCAAATATTTTCTCCCATTCTGTAGATTGTGTATTTGCTCAGTTGATTATTTCCTCTGCTGTTCAGAAGCTTTTCAATTTAATTAGGTCAAATTTATTTATTTTTTCTTACTGTTGCATTTGCCTTTGGGGTTTTAATCATAAAATCTTTGACTAGGCGATGTCTAGACGAGTTTTTCCTACATTTTCTTCTATAATTGTTATGGTTTCATGCCTTACATTTAAGTTTTTAATCCATCTTCAATAAAATTTTGTATATTGTGAGAAATATGGGTCTTGCTTCATTCTTCTGTATGCGGCTATCCAATTTTCCTAGGACTATTTATTGAATAGGACATCCTTTCTCCAATGTTTGTTTTTGTCTGCTTAGTTGAAGATCTGTTGATAAAACTTACATGGCTTTATTTATGAGTTCTTTATTCTGTTCCATTCATCTATGTTTCTACTTTAATATCAGTGCCATGCTACTTTGGTTACTGAAGCCTTGTAGTATAATTTGAAGTCAGAGAATGTGATGCTTCCTGATTTGTTCTTTTTGCTTGAGATTGCTTTGGCTATTGAGGCTCTTTTTTGGTTCCAAATAAAGTTTAGGATTATTTTTTATAGATCTATGAAATGAGATGTTGATATTTGATGGAAATTGTGTTGAATCTGTGAATCACTTTGGGTACAATGGACATTTTAATAACATTCATTTTACCAATCCATAAGTGTGAGATGTTTTTCTATTTGTTTGTGTTACCTACAATTTCTTTCATCAGTGTTTTGTATTATAGTTCTTCTTGTAGAGATCTTTCACCCCATTGGCTAAGAATATTCCTAAGTATTTCATTTTCTTTGTAGCTATTATAAATGGTATTGAGTCCTTATTTGACTCTCAGGTTGACTCTTATTAGTATATAGAAATGCTACTGATTTCCATACATTGATTTTGTAACATGAGAGACATTGATGAATTTATCAACTGTAATAGTATTTTGGTGGAGTCTTTAGGATTTTCTAGATATAGGAGCATCATGTTAGATGATACCTTGTTGTTGTGTTTTCCTTCTTGTGCTATTGTTTTGTAATGTCTGTGACCGTTAACTTTTGGGAGTTTTTACACTGGTGGATATCTATTGTGCTGTTCCATATATAGTGCACTTTGGAAGATCTCCTGTACATCGATTCTAATTGTGACAAATTCCCTTAATGTCTGCTTGTTTGGAAAAGTCTTTGTTTCTCCATTATTTATGAAACTTACATTTGCAGAATATAAAATTCTTTGGCTGACCACTGTTTTGTTTATGAAGACTAAAAATGGTGCCCTGATATTTTCTGGCTTGTAAGGTCTCTGCTAGGAAGCCTGCTGTTAGTCTGATGGATTTTCCCCTTGTTAGTTGTTGCTTTTGTTTTGCAACTTGTAGAATTTTCTCCTTCATTTTGGCTTTGGGTAGGTTGTTGACTACGTGTCTTGGAGATGTCCTATTTGCTATGACTCTTCCTGGTGTTCGATAACCATCTTGTATCTGGATATCTGAGTCTCTGGTGACAACCAGTAAGGTTTTCCTCAAAAATTCTCTCAAATAGTTTTTCTATATGTTTTGCTTTTTAGTCTCCCTCAGGGATGCCTATAATTCATACATTGGTTCACTTTACATAGTCCTTTAATTCTCTGACTGATCATCCTTCTTTATTCTTTCTTCTACATCTTTTACTAATTGGGTTAGTTCAAAAGCCTTGACTTCAAGTTCTGAAATTCTTTATACTGCTTGGTCTAGCCCGTTGTTAAAGCTTTCTGCTGTATTTTTAAATTCCTTAAATGATTCTTTCATTTCTTTAAGTTCTGTTTTGTTCTTTCTTATTTTGTATATCTCATTAGCAACTTTTTCATTATTGTTTTTCATTCATGTCCTGAAATATTTTTTGGCTTCTTTAGGTTCAGAATTTAAATAATAAACAAAATAGAAAATCATAGATACCTCCTTAATACAAACTCTATGTATAGACGGCAATTGGTAAAAATGAACTTGTAGTAAGGAAATAATATGTAGCTGGAGCTCAGAGTAGGAGTATGAAGAAATGAGGTTAGCTGACTAGGCAGGGAAAGATTGTATGGGACTTTGCATGGTGTATTAAGAACATTTGCCTTTATCTTGATGACATTAAGAAGCCATAATATGGTCAGCGGGAAATTTTAATTATTAATTTTGGATTTTGTGACTGGTCTCCACATGTAGACTAGAGTAGAGCAAAAGTGAGGCAGGGAGACAGACTGGGTGGTTGGTGAAATTATGTTGATCCAAACAATAGGTTTCTGGGGGCAATGGGGTGTGCTTAGAATCCCTGAGAACACAGTAAGACCTTGATAAATATAGTCCTTAATTCACAGACATAAAAAATAACCTGAGTAAAATGTAATGTCTTATATTACTTAAAAATCTCTAAAGATCTTGCAGTGACATGAGGTCAATGTTATTCATTACTAAACTATTTCATAATCACAGAAATTAATAGAATATTAAGCAATAGGGAATTAATTCATAACTTCTGTCTTTTCTGTATTTTACTGGGATGTAAGACATGGTTTCCACTTTCGTTAGTATTTTCTTGATTTTAAGAAAATATTTAAAATGTTTTGTATAATTTTTTATTTGTGTACTTTAAATAGGAGCAGAAACAACATACGAAATAATCTCTTTTAATAAACAAACAAAGCTTATTGAACTTAGATATGTAAAAACCAAAATTTGTAATATGTGAGAAAATCTTCTTAGCAACACAGACTGAGTAATGTGATTTTCCTCTAGCATTTGTAAGGTGTTATTTTCTACATCCTGTATTTAATGACATGAAAGAAAGAAATCACATATGCAGCTGAATATATTTATTTTTTTAAACTGTGCTTATGAGAGTAAGCATGTTGTCACTCTCTACCACAGAAATTCTCTTATTTTCCTTTGATTATGAACAATGTGCATAATTTAAACTTCAATTTTCTCACCCTCTCGGTAGTTTCTACTTATCATCAAAGTCTTTAAAGAATGCAATTAGAGACAAATACAAGACAGTTTAAATCTTTAAATGGTAAGTATATTAGAGTTTTAAATGGGGAAGCATTGGATTTATGGAATTGAGGCAGCTATGCTGTGTCTTGAAAAACGTGAAGAATTGGCTGAGCAGAGATTAAGTGAATTCCAATCCTTTAGTTCAAGTCTATCTTAAGGTATTCGAAAAAGAAATAAGATTTATTTTAAATTTAAAGGCTAATAGGGATGCCATTTTCTAATAAATATTACTGATACTGAGTATTTTATTACCCATTTAATCTTGGCATCAGCAAATTAACTTTTTTTTAAATTAATTTATTTTGAATGCTTGGGCCATGTTACTACTGAATCACATTTTATACATCAAGGCTCACCTTCTTATCATCATTCCTTGTAAATTAATTAAAGAAATAAGTTAAAGATGGTCTAGTTCATCCAGCTCATGTTTAGAGAAGAAACAAGCTTAGAAGAGAGTGGATGGCCCAGCTTGAAGATTCCAATTTATTGAGTCAGAGCTGAGGATAGAACTGAGAAGACATCAGGGTCTCTGATTCCTACCTATAATACTTCTCTCTCTCATTCAGCCATTCATTACAGAAGACCTTTGATATTTTCTCTGAGATTTTAAAAATTGAAACCAACTGTAAAAGAAGTCTATCTGAAATAGTGCAAAAATATAATTTTTTTTAAATAAATAACTATGAGTTAGTAAAGATTCATATTTGGAACATGGGGGGCATCTAAAAATGTACTTTAAAATCTAATTTTATTGTTTTTTAAGTATGGCTTTTGTGGTAGGCCTTTAATGAAGAAATGTTTTGTAATTAGCAAATTGAAATATAGGCTTAAGCAAGTTTTCTTGGCCCTATTAATATGAAATTATAATATATATGAATGGAAACTTTTAAAATTTGGTATCTCAATTATGAATAATAGCCTTCATTTAAAATACACTGTTAATATAGTCTTGTTGACCCTTGAAATTTTCCTACTAACCTGGTATTATTAAGCTGCATTTTAAGGCAAAGCAATTGAGGCCAGAGTAATCATGTAAATTATGCAAGTTAATATAATCCAGTAGTGGTATACCTGGATTCTAAATACACCTCTGTGGCTTTCAGGTAGACATTGTTCTCATTAATATTTATTCAAATCAATGAAAAGTCAATTGATCAACTAGATTATTTTTAATGTGTATACTCTAAAATTTCCAAATGAAGGAATTAGAAGATAGGGTACTTCTTAAGGGAAATAATAGGGAAAATTATAATTCTGTTTATTTGCAAAACCATTGCCCTGAAATCTGAATGACACTTTGTGTGTAAAAACCTGTGTTCCTAGATTTTTTCAATTTGGTTTTTCCTGTGGAGTTAAAGGTTTGCTTGTCATTTTTATTCTACTGAAGCTTAGTATCATTTTACTATAGTACAAGTTGAGACATTATCAAAGCTAATAAAAATATTAATATTCCCAGTCTATTGTAGGAATTGTCTGAATATATCACTTGTATGGTTGATTGATTTTACACAGGAAGCTAAATATTCATTTAATGCCCTCTATGAAACATCTCAGTGATTCATTTAGACAATGGGAAATTCTTTTCTAAGCCATAGAACTATGGGTTTTAATGAATCAACAATTGCTATTTGAACTTCATCTATGATAAAATTACCTCCATTTCTATAGCATTTGATAATTTGATAATTGGAATTAGTGAGATGAGGACATTTTATAGACAGAAAATATTCTGAAAATGATCAAGGTTACATATCTCTGATATTTTCATTCCAAACCAATTTGATTTTTCCCCCCACATTTTACATCATGATGAAACTCTAGCCTTTGCTCTGTGATAGAAATCGGTAACTTCAAAATGTTTTTGTTAACCAGTAAGTGAGTTCGGTCTACCATACATGAAAAAACAAAGTAAAAGAAAAGATTTCCCTAGTGATTACACTGGTCAGAGAAGGTTTAATATAAGATGCAAAGCTTTAGGCAGTATGAACCCTACAGTTTCTCAAGAGACTTTTGGAAAATCATCTAACTCAGATAAATCTCACCTTCTACCATACCACTGCACCGTATTATTTGAACTTTAACATTGTACTTACTGTGGCCTGCCTTCTCTAAGTTACATGTGATGTGATTGGTTCTCACCTCAAGCTGTTAAATTTCCAGAAGGCTAGATCCATTATCTATTTCATTTTTATATTTTCTATAATACCTATCAGAGTGATCTTCAACAAACATTTGTTGAATTAAAAAATATACAGAAGTTGGATAGGCAGGGGTGGTACTGATTTCAAGGTGGGAAGGAGAATTCATATCTTGGAGCATCTGTTGTGTGTCAAGCACTGGGCAAAGCACTTTTCAGACCTCAGTAATCATAATTGCTTAAGATAGATATTTTAATCATCGGCATATTGAGAAATGAGTAAACTGATGATTGCAACATTAAGATTTGCTTTGGTTAGAGGTGACACAGTCAGGAAGGATTCCAGTTTTATTTGTCTCCGAAGCACCTGCTGCTTTCCACTACCAAGTAGTGGCTTCCATGTGAGATATCCTTCAATGATAAACAATAACTCACAGTCCAAGTGGGCATGTAGTATTTGTGGTTCTGGTTAGACATCTCACATAAATTGTTTTCACACAACGCTAGGCTTGATGCAGGTTTCTGTTTAGACTCAGGCGGCCTCAAACTACAGCCCGCGGGCCATATGCGGCCCAGCTAGGACATTTATCCCGCCCACCGGGTGTTTTTGCTGCTGCTACCTGTCCCGGGCCCACAGTGTGCACGTGTGGAATGTGCGCCACACTCTCCAACGGCCCTCCAACAGTCTGAGGGACAGTGAAATGGCCCCCTGTTTAAAAAATTTGGGGACCCCTGGTAGACTTTCTAGAATTTTTTGAGAGTTTCACACCACGTTGAACAGCAAATCATTCTGTGTTTAAAAATGAATTTCCCTTAGGCAATTACCACATCCCAGTTCTGGCTTTCAATTTTGTTAGGTCAAGAAATGAGATGTCTTGTGTGCCTTGGCCATGTCTTAGTAAATGACCCTCATTAACCAATTAACTAAATAAATAATGGAAAGTCAACTTGTCTCTTTATTTATAGTGAAAGATCCAATTGCTAGGCAGAGTCAGCACACCTAGTGTTCCAAATGTAGTAGAATATCTTGAGAAGATAGTGAATTAGAAGGAAACTTGATGAAAGCAATAATTTAGAATTGTTTTTCATGTATTCATGCATAGTCATTCATTAAGTGCCTCCTATGAGCCAGACAAGTTGCTTAGACATGGAAATACCAAAGCTGAAAGACATGGACTGCTCTGGGCAGTTCATACTATAGTAAAGTTGCAGTTATGTAAACAAGTTTTGTGTTTTTCTTTTCTTTCTTTTTTGTTAAACAATACTATTGCAACAAATAAGACTGAAACATTACAGAATAATTAATGACATCAAGCTTTGTTTATCCAAGATATTCACATTAAAAATTACACATTAAAAATACTCCCTCCTCAGTGCCTTTGCAACTATATGTCACTATGCTTCTACTATCATTTGCAATTATGAAGTGCTTTCTGTCATGTACTAAGTGAGCAATAAGCATATATTCACCAGGCTTAGTAAAAAGTGATAAAATGACTTTGAGGAGGTTGGCAGATTTGAAGAAAGTACTTAATTTGGAATAAGACAGAATAGAATGAGATGAGATGAAGGAACATACAGACCATTCTTGCTTTCTTCAGCTTTATCAATGAGTTTCTCCATGCAACAGAAACTACCAAATACCTGCAATATACTCTCGTAACCTCTGCACATTCACTAAGGCATCTAACACATTTTTAGATCAAAAAAATGTGTGTATATACATTAAGACCTATAATTGCATTTTAAGTATTTTGATGAACTTGTGCTATTGCAGTGGTTAAAAATGGTTACCTACTCACTTAACAAGTGGAAGCCATTTGCAAAACATTTATTTCAGTGAGTAATCCAAAAATAAATGATAGTGAAAAGTAAAGAAAATTTCAGGTTCTCTCTAGTGACAACAGAAGAAAGGTGCTATAAAAGATTTCATTCTGTAAAAGCTGGCAGACATATAAGTGAGAAATTAAGTAAAATGTCTGGGTTTCAGATTCTTGAGACTATGTTTCATTTTTTTCTTTTATATCATAAAAACCTTGAGTCTTTTAATATACCTTCTTGCATATATTGTAAACAACCAAGGGAAAAGATAAAGTTTGTGAAGATGAAAGAAAGAAAGAAAACCATTTGAGAATGGTTTAGAGAAGCAGCATGGCTGAGCTGATCCACCACTGACCAAATTACAGGGCTCCAGACTCAAGTTGACATCTTAGATTTTGAAATAACAGATTGTTGAATTTAGATATATCATAGGATATCAGGCATGTTCAGGGTGGTATGGCTGTTGACAACTTTAAATATATCATGACACCCTTCTTGGGATCTTTTAGAAACAAAGCAACAGATTTATGCTATTGGTATCTGAACAGCATAAAGATTTATACTGAGCCTGTCATTGCAGTATATTTACTAGCCCAGGAATTTCTACTAATTCCACCTCCTGAAATACTAAATACTAGTGGCAACTGCCCCTTACTCTCCACAATTACACTGACAACCAGAATTTTTGCTCCCCCATCCAAATACCCTTAGGATCATGGTATTTCTCCTAGTTGAAAACCACTTCTTGAGTAGAGAAAGGAGTTGGATGAAAAGAAAGAATACTGCTGTCTCAGTTAAGGTTTTCTTGTTGCTGTTGTTAGATTGTTTCTGTTTTGCTTTGTTTTCATATTCACACAATAAAATTCAATTCCGTTTACCTAAGGGGAAAAATAATGAAAAATATTTATCAGAAGAACTATGGGAGTCAACTAAAAACTTGAAAGGTGGTTAGAAATCAATGTACTTCCTAGAGGTTTAGGACCTTCATACTGTTTTTGGTGCTGCCTTATACAATAATTGGTCCTCAGAAAACTAGGGTCTGAGAATCTCCTAACATAAGTCAAATTTCCAGGAAAGAGTGTGGTTAGTACATATTGGGTCATGATTCTCACTTAGGAGTGTCTTAGGTAGGGATCCAGGGGGTGACCTCAGGTTGGGCCACTGAGTCAGGAGTGCCCTGTCATTTGCCCTGTCAATTCAGGTCATCTGCAACTAGACATATTTCATTATGCCTTCACAATATTTTAAATTGTTTGATGTAGGCATCAACATTAAAAAAATTAGAAGTGGCCATGAAAGCAGTTGTATACCACTTTGAAAACACAATAATCTAGCAATATTGAGACTTTGTTTCCTCATCTCCACAAATGAGAAAATCCAAGAAGAGTTGTCCTTTAGATAGGGTATTCACTATTCCCAATAATGAACTCTAGTCTTTTAAGTCACTTAGCTTGTCCTTGCCAACATCTGAGTCTGTAAGTCCCTCATGTTTCAGTGAAGTGGTTAGTGAAGTGTCATTCTACTGGGATGGACAAAAAAGCACTCTAAGAAAACCTGGTTGTAAATTTCATATTAAGAGCAATGCAAACTAAGAAAAATAAACTGTATTTGCAGATATGATGCATAAAACGTGTAGCTTTGACCTTTCCCTTGTTACTGCTATTTCCCTAGATAGAAAAATCTCTAACAATTACCACTAAATGTAGAAAGAAAGGGAAAATATGTCAACTTTCAAGAAATAGCCATGTGCTATTTATAATGCCTTAAAAAGGCAAGTGAGTTTCTGGAATATGCTGACTATTTTGTTTTTAGCAACTACTCTTCTGCTCATTAGCTATTTAACACAAAGCAACGTGAGAGTTCACGCCGTACCTATTAATTCATTAGAGAACTGATTGCATTTTCATCTTCACCTTTCTGTGCTATCAGATGCATATTTATTCCTCATAAAAGTGTCTTCACTTGTCTACTTCACTTTTAACTTTTATTTTAAGCAACAATACTGTTTTTTCCACTTTTAGGCATGTTTAAATTTGCTATTTGCTCAAATCAGCAAAGTAGAATAATTTTCACTCTTTTCCCCCTATTTTTTAAATCAAGTTCAAAACAGTTGATAAGGACATTTCTTTTGAGAAAATGAATAACTTGTTTTGGGGTATTTCTATTTGTAAGTGACATAGAAATTCTTGAATATTTACTCTGCAACTCAAAACAATGAGTGTGATAATATTTTTAGCCTATCTATAATAAATAAATCTAATAAAGATTTTCTTAAAGTAGAATAGTTGTATTGATTTTCATTACAAAGAAATATTACAATTAGAGATAGGAGGAAGGAAATGTAACCAACATCTAAACTTGATATATCTTTCTGAAAATCTGGCCAGGTTCACCATATAAAGGTTTCTCATGGTGAATGCTTAGTCATAATAGGTTGAGAAACGTATGAGCTTTAAAAGCTGCTTTACAGGGATCAAATTAAATATCAACATTTGAGGGATAAATCAGCTAAACTTGGATGAACAGAATTAAAAACCTTTTCTTCTGAATGGATAAATTTCCTTGTTCTGCATATTATTTGATATTAATGTAGTGAATATAAGCTCTAATCAAAAGCAATAAGAAATCCTCATTAGATAAATTAATGCTTCTTGAAAACATGTTGTAATCCTGTTTTAGATGTTGTTAGATTAGGTACTGCATACACCACAACTTTTCATGTTTATAAAGTTTCCTCTGTAAATAATGAGCTCTATGAACCAAGGGCTTTTGGAGGCATTTTCAATATAGTCATTTCCTAGTGTGAAATGGAATTTTAACATTATTAGTCCATATATTTGCTTTTTTTCTTTTATTTGAAATAACCCAAATTTCTTAACCTATTGTATTCATAAGTTCATATTCTCAAGGCTTATTTATTCAGTTTTATGGTCCATTTTAAGCATAAGTAGGTGATTTACAGGCAAATTTTCCTAGTTTTCTGTCTAGGTTTATTGTCATTGTATTCAATGTTATTGTTTGTATCATTGTATCATTTGTCATTATATCTACTAAATGGAAAAATTGTTAAAAATTTGAAATGGTAATATGATTCAATATAGTTCAATTCAATCGTCAAATCTAACTTAGGACATTCTACCACATTAAGGTCTTTGAACATTTTAAAAGTACTTTTCTATCAATTATATTTTTTTCCCTTAGTAAGAAGTGCAATTTGTCTATTTATAACTTCTTTACATGTACTCTTACAGTAATATGTGATTTAAATAACACACATTCACACTGCTATATAAAATACGGGATGAAAAATTTCTAGAGGATGAAATAATCATAAACACATATTCTAATATTTTCTTTTCTCACCCTAGTGCAGTGTTTTTCATATTCAGCTTTAGGAATCTGCATGACAAGAGTATAATAATAATTGCTGGTGTAAAGCTATGTTGAAAAATATTGGCATAAACAGATATATTGAAAATAAAAATGAGTAATTAATAATTTTAATTTAAGGTAATAAAGAACTAAGTGAAATCAATTTATACTCTTGCAAATCTATCTTTCCTTAGTTGCTTTAAAAATAATAATTAGAAAACAACACCAGGAAAAATTCAATATTTCATATGCAACTGAAGAAAATTTTAAACCCATTTGAAATAAGTGACTAGAATGTATTGGTTTGTGTATTTTCAATAAGTACATTATAGTATCTGGTATTCACTCAAATGCAATTGCTTAAGAAATAGATCAAATTCAATTGTAAGAAAACTAGACATTTACTTTACAAATTTTGTTATAGAACATTTAAAGTTTGAAAAACAGAAGTCTGGTATAACAAATCCCATATAAAGACAATGTTTATTTAACTTGACAATAAATTTTAAGTTTGAAAATATAAAATTTATTCTTTTTTAAAAATTTCAGGTTATTACATGGTTACAAACACTTTGGTTACATATATTGCCTCTACACGGCCCATGTCAGAGCTATAAGCGTGCCTATTGCTCAGAAAGTGCACAGCACACCCATTAGGTGTGAATCTACCCATCCCTCCACCCCTCCCACCTGCCTGACACCCAATGATAGCTACTTCCATATGTGCATGTAAGTGTTGATCAATTAGTGCCAATTTAATGGTGAGCACATGTTGTGCTTATTTTTCCATTCTTGTGATATTTCACTTTAAAGAATGGGCTCCAGCTTCATCCAGGATAATACAAGAGGCATTAGTTCACCGTTGTTTTTTCGTGGCTGAGTAATACTCCATTGGCATACATATACTGCACTTTTTTAATCAACTCATGTATTGATGGGCACTTGGGTTGTTTAAACATATTTGCAATTGCAAATCGTGCTGTTATAAACATTGTAGTGAAGATTTTTAATAGAATGTCTTTTTTTCCTTTGGGTAGATACCTAGCGGTGGGATTGCTGGATCAAATGGTAGTTTTACTTTTAGACCTTTAAGGTATCTCCATGTTGCTTTCCATAGAGGTTGTACTAGTTTGCAGTCCCACCAGCAGTGGTATGAATGTTCCTAGCTCTCTGCATTGATGCCAACATTTATTGTTTTGGGACTTTTTGATAAAAGCCATTTTCACTGGAATTAAATGATATCTCATTGTGGTTTTGATTTGCATTTCCCATGATTAGAAATGTTGAGCAGTTTTTCATATGTTTGTTAGTTATTATTTTCTTTTGAAACGTTTCTGTTCATGTCCTTTGCCTACTTTTTAATGGAATTGTTTGATTTTTTTCTTGCTGATGTTCCTGAGTTCTATACAATTTCTAGTTATCAGCCCTTTATCAGATGTGTAGCATGCAAATATTTTCTTCCATTCTGCAGGTTGTCTGTTTGCTCTTGTGATAGTTTCCTTGTCTGTGCAGAAGCCATTATTTATTTCTGTTGTTGTTGTAATTGCTTTTGGGGTATTCTTCACAAATTCTTTGCCTAGGTTAATGTCTATAAGAGTTTTGCCAACATTTTCTCCTAAAGTTCTTATGATTTTATTCCTTAGGCTTCAGTCTGTTATCCAAAGTGAGTTGATTTTTGTGAGCAGTGAGAGGTATGGATCCAGTGTCAGTGTTCTACATGTGGCTATCCAATTTTCCCAGCACCATTTATTGAATAGGGATTGTTTTCTTTGGTGTACAATTTTGTCTGCTTTTTCAAAGATTAGATGACAATATGAGTATGTTTTTATATTAGAAAGTGGGCCAAGGACTTAAATGAAAATTTTTCAAAAGAAGACAGACTCTTGGCAAAAAAAAAAAAAACATATGAAAAATTGCTCAACATCTCTAATCATCAGAGAAATGCAAATCAAAAACACAATGAGATATCACTTAACTCCAGTGAAGATGGCTTTTATCAAGAAGTCCCCAAACAACAAATGTCAGTGTGGATGCGGAGAGATAGGAACACTCATACACTGCTGGTGGTACTGCAAATTAATACAACCTGTATGGAAAATAGTATGTAGATACCTCAAAGAACTAAAAGTAGAACTATCATTTGATTCAGCAATCCCACCACTGGGTATCTATCCAAAGGAAAATATTTGTTCTTATGTAAAAGGTAAAGTGACCATTAAAAATGTTTAGCTTATTTCTGTTAAAATGCTTACCACATTATATATTGGTTCATTTAATGTTCAAGAGAAAGGTCACAAAACAGAATAGATATTTTAATTCATATTTGTATAATTCAGAAAAGTTGATTAGTTGGTACATCTTTTCCTATGTTCATTAACTTTAAGTTATGTCTTATGCTAAACTTTGAAGCCTGTGTTTTTTTTTTCTCCATAGAAATACATTTGTATTAATTTAAAACTACCTCATCTTAAAGTTCCAATGGGTTATATGTCTTCATTTAGCTTTTATCCTTATTCTTCAAGATGCTTGCTCTGCTCAATGTTACTGTAGGATGTTTGTCTTTGAAATATATGCTACCTTGCTCTGATGCATTCTTAGGTCCATGCAGTAAACTAGCAGATCACAAGGAATATAATACTATCTTTGGTTGACTGATTCAGGTTCTGTAAGAAATTGTAATATGAACATTGTTGTATACAACAATTATTATTACACTCCTGCTAAGAAGAATGTCAATTCTGGCACTTGTCTTACCAGAAGAGCAGGCTGAGTGTAGGCAGAGTGTCTGTCATAGGCTGCCATGGCTTGACCTACCTCACCTTTTGTCTCACATAACACCAGTTTTGATCGGAGACACTTTGCTCTTTTTTAAGACTATATGTTTCTGCTGCATTGTAAAGATAATGTATTAAGATTATTCATTTTGGGGGTTAAATTAGTTCAGATAGTCCTTCTTGGAGAGTGAGTTTTGAAACAGGGAGCTTGAGAGAAATAGAAAGTTGCATTGGGTATATGGAATAGAGCACTAGATATCGGTAAGGTTTACGAAAAGATCTGTAAAGGGCAGATGGACATGCAAAATATATTTTTTAAAGTAAACTCATAAATACCTATACTTGAAAAAATTATGCCATTTGGTAGCATCCTGTGTGATAGATGAATTTTCACTCTTTGTGAAATTCATATACTTCCTTTCTAAATAGGGTTCAGTCCTATAACTATATTTGATCCTGATAAATTTGGGGGTTGATAAGTGAGTATAGGTTAATCTATAATTCCCATGATTTTTGAAACTATATAAGTTACTTAATCTATATGTTAGTAGTTATTAAAAGGATATTTAGATGTATAGTGCTAGATGATAGTCCACAAAATTGGTTTTCTTATCTAGTGAACTTTAAATAGCACTTTAAGCTAGGATATCTTTGTTATTTTGGAGAAGGAAAATAATTTGATTCAGTATAAAAAGTCCAGGCTTTAACTGGCAACCCAAATTACCAGGTGACATTTAATTGAATCTAAGATTGAATCAGCAGTAGAAGAATCATGGGTACTTGAATGATGTTTCATGTCAGTGGCTATTAAGTTATTCTTCAAATTTGGCAAATAGGACCTTTTCATTTTGCATTTCAGAGATGGTTTGCTTTGTCACAAAATTACTGATCTAAATATTGAGTGAAATATTTAAAAATAAGTTTTGACTAATTAGAAAATTCATAGTGTGTGTACTCTTATGATGGTTTATTTCTACAAAAACTGGCCTGTTTCATTATTTTTATGAAACCCAAGTTCATTGTTATTTGGACTTTGTGTTCTAAACAAGAACTGAAAAACTGCACAAAGATATTTACATTTTTAGAAACTAAGAATATACCCCCAGAGAAGGGAACTTTCACTTCTAAACATACCTACATACAATTTAAGCAGAATATATATATTTTAACTTAATTAACCTTTAACCTTGGAAGCTAAGTATTTGACTACAATTTTTCTGATAACTACAAAGCAATATCTTGGTATATCATGCGTAGGGTGGCTTACCCTGTGTGATAGGAATAATCTGCCCCTACTCAACATACAATAATTCAGGGTTACAAGCTATATTTAATAATCAAGACATTATTGAAATAAAAAGATTGTCCTTTATAATTCAGTTTATGCGTTTCAGATTCTAGTCCTACAACCTAGCTCACATATAAACAAATGGTAAAATACATGTATTTGTTTCTCAAAACTGATTTATGTGTGTTTTAATTGTCAGATGCATCTAGTTTACTATGATTCAGTGAACTATTCATACAGGCTGAACAATACAGTTAAAACAAATATGGAGAAAGCACTGCCATATAACACATCACTATACTGGTTAAGCTTTGAAATATTAATCAAAGCACCTTAAACACTGAATTTGGAGAGTTTGGATGAACAAAAAAGATCTCTGAAAATTGATTGAAAGGAAAAGAGTCTAGCACCAGAGACCTGTAATCACAGTGGCTTGTGCTGCAAGATGCTGACCATTGCCATAGCAACAGATTGTGTTTTGTTATATCATGGAAATCAGGAGTGTGTGAGTATGAGTGCAACATCCCACCCAGGGGGCAAATACAAAGCCATTATGAGCGAGGGTAATATAAGATGTAGTCATAGGTAAAATGAGCATTTTGCAAAGGGTAATAACAAAAGCACACGAAGATAGATGAACAACTCATGAAAATTCAAGTCTATTTTTGTAAGTGCAGCTTTCATTTGTAACCATTCTTAATAACTGTTATCACCGGCTTATTTTTTTTCTTTCTTCTTCTTTTTTTAAATAAGACGAAACAGTGAGCGGCTTCTAAAAGAAAGTTCAAATGTTTTCCTGTTTTATTTCCTAAGACCTATATTTTATACTATCTGTCAATTCAAAAAAGTATATAAACGATTCTTAACTTTAATACATAGTAAAGATTACATTCATCAAATATCAGTCCACATTTATATCATGGGATATATATGTTACATATTAAATGTGCATGTTCTAAACATGTGTACATGTATCCCATTATTATGAAGTGCATTGGAGTCATATGTACTGATGCATTATTAAGTTTTTTCAAAACCTTAGGATATACAGAATTGCATTTCCAATAACGATTGACTAAGGTCCAAGTGGACTGACATTGCCACAGATAGCAATGATCAATTTTAGATGCAATACAAGAAGCAGCTGCCTGAAGGCATTGGGGAATGAAGAAAAGTAAGCAGGCGTGGCATACACATTCTGAAGAATGTCCTATGGCATAAGATCTCCAGCGGTGTTTCTACCTGAGTGAAAAGAGCAGTGAGGACACATGGAGCTGGCAGCAGGAAGCCGTGGGAGGATCACAGTCTTTCTAGCCTCAGGAACCACAGTTAGGAGGCAAGGCAATCCAGCACATTAAAAATAAGGTAAGATACCCATAGCAATATTTTGTATTACATGTTGTAATTTTTCTGAAAAGGCCAAGGAACCGATCCCAGATTTCTTTCCTTGAACCATGCAAGAGTGGAACAACTCAGAGAAACCCAGAGACCATAGATCTAAACTGAGATCGGAGCTACCGCCCAAGAAGCAATTTGTGGTCATTTAAGTTAATTGCTGCTAACACAAAAGAAACATTACTTATAGAAAATAACAGATTTCAGAGTTCCCCATCTTAATGTTTATTGTATCTAAGATACTATGAATAAATAATTTTCAAAAAAAGGTAAAATCATGAACCTTTTAAAGATATAAATGAACATATGTGAAATATTTTGTTTTAGTCATTTATTGAATTAGACCAGTGTTATAACTGGTTCAAAGATGTATCAGGAATATTGAAATAAGTAGTCAAATAGGGGCAAAATTTTGTTTCCTCCCCCACAGCAGGGAGGGAAGTCAATTGAACCTTTACTAGACAGGGCAGAATTTGCAGGTCTTAGGGTTATTCACAACTTACAGAGTTATAAAATAACTCAAGGATGATGAAAGACTAAAATAAAAAAACCTGGAGAGTGTCCTTTAAACAATGTATAGTTTTCTATTGATATACTTTTTTTGCTAAACCTAATCCAAAATTTCCTAATATAGAAAGGATGAAGAGATTGGGGTGCATTCTCAATTGAAAAGACAAATGAGATCAACTTCAAGATGTTCCTGAAGTTGGAATTAGGAAATAAAGGTTTTGAGAGTCATGAAAAATATCCTGAAATGTAATAGAAAATTAGTTTTCCAATTTTTTAAAAAAAATTATAGGATATCTCATCAGAGAACTAGAAATAATAAAAAAGGAAAAAAGGAAATTCTAGAACTGAAAACTGAAATACCTGATATAAAAATTAGCTGGAGATTTAACAACTGAATGAATATGAAATAGAAAACCATCAGTGTACTTGAATGTAGACAGTAATTATAAAAGCTGAAGCACAAAGAGAAAAAAGAATTGAAACAACAAAGCGATCCATGGACCTATTGGATAGTATCAAAGTATATAAAACCATGAAACTGGAGTTTAATATGTACAGAAAACAGAAAAATATCTAAGGAAAATGGCATCAATTTTTAATATTTGATAAAAGATATCAAGTTATAGATTCAAGATTCTCAGCACCAAGTAGAATAAATACAAAAAAGGCCACACGTACACATATCATAGTCAAACTGTTAAAAGCCAGATATAAAGAACAAATCTTGAAAGCATCAAGAGAATAAAAACTCATAACATAAAGTGGAGCAATGATTCAATTAGTAGGACTTTTACTGGCAGGAATCATAGAGACCAGAGAACACTGAAGCAATTTCTTTAAAATGAAAGATAAAATGTCACCCCAGGATTTTGTGTCAAACAAAAATTTCCTATAAAAATGAAATGGAAAAAGATATTTTTAAATATTGGAAAGATAAAGTAATTAATTGTGAGAATATTGTCACTACAGAAATCATAAATAGTTGTTTAAATTGAAGGAAAATTACACCAGATTGAAACATGAATTGCCAGAAGAGTAGGAAGAACATCAGAAATGATAACTGTCTTGATACACATAAAATATTATTTTACAAAGTTTATCCTTCATACTCTGAGTTTCTTTCTAATTTATATGAGTGCTTAATGAAAAAAATTTGTGAGGTTTATAATATATATATATATAGAGAGAATAATATATATAACAATAATAACATAAAAATATAGGGTGGTATAAATGATCTAAGGTTACTTTTAATATTTTAAAGAAGTGTTGTAACATTAGTTCTAAGTAGATGATATCCAAAAAGCAAACAAAAAAACATTTGTACCCCCTTAGTATTTTGAAATAAATAAAAAAATTCATTTGGAAAAAAATAAGTTGAATTGTAAATGTAATGAAATAATGTAAGAAAAGGCAAACAAAGAGAAATAGCAATAAAAAGTATATAAAAGTATATAAAACATATAAAAGAAAGAATAATGTGATTGTAAATCTAAGTCAATCATAGTAATAGTTACATTAAATGTCAAGACTGAAAAAAATCCAATTATAAGACAAATTATCATAAAGACTAAATAAGAGATACAACTTAATTATAAAGGCAAAGATAGTTTGAAAGTAAATGGATGGAAAAAATATACCAAGGGAACAGTAAACAAAGTAGCTGGAAGGGCCACATTAATATTAGATTATACAGATGTCAAGAAGGAGTATTACTAGAGATTAGGAAGAGCATTTGATAATGACAGAAGTATTGATATATCAGAAGGAACTTATGGTTATAATTATGCATCTACTATCAGAGCTTCCAAATATATGAAGGAAGTATTGACAATTTAAAGGAAGCTGATTACTAGCCTTAATGACAACCAAGTTTCAATACTATTCAAAAAATGATCAACACTTATGTGCACATATACCATGTTTCTCCAAAAATAAGATCTATCCATGAAATAAGCCCTAGCAGGATTTCTAAGCATTTGCGCAATATAAACCCTACCCTGAAAATAAGAACTAGTGATGGGCGTGGCCAACACATGTAACCTAAACCTTTGTACCCTGCAATATGCTGAAATAAAAATAAATTTTAAAAAAGTTCTATTTCAAAAGTATATACACAACTCTTCCAACTCATTACTAAGAAGACATTCGACCCAATAAAATAAATGGGTAAAACATGGGAAGAGATACTTCACACAATAAGATACACAACCAACAAAAAGATCCATGAAAAGGTGTTCAATATTGCTATTCATTAAAAAAAATGGAAATGTATTTACAAGAATGGCTAAAATTAAATAGCCTGACAATTCTAAGTGTCAACAAAGGTAAGGAACAGCTATAACTCTTAGATATTGCAGATGGGAGTGCAAAGTGATTCAGTCAATTTGAAAAGAAGTTTGAAAGTTTCTTATAAAGCTAAACATATATTTACCATTTGACCTATTCATTCCATTCTGAGGTATGGAATCTAAAAGAAATGAAAACTTATGTTCACACAAAGCCAAGCATGTGAAGGTTCCTAGCAGTTTTACTTATGGTAGCCCCAAACTAGAGAGTATCCACATGTCCATTATCTAGTAAATAGATAAACAAATCCTAGCATAGTCATACAGTGAAATGCAACTCAGTAGTAAAAAGAATATGCTACCGAAACATGAACAGCATGGATGAAGCTCAAAAGTATTTTCCTAAATGAAAGAAGCCAGACACAAAAGGCTACATATTATATAATATTATCTATATTAAATTCTACAAAAATCAAAACTTGGATGACTCTGGACAGATCAGTGATTGCCGAGGACTGGGAGTGAGAGAGTGTTTACTGCGAAGGAGCATGAGGGAAGCTCTTTAGGAGACGTAAATGTTCTATATTTTCATTGTGGTAATGAATCCACAAACAAATATATTTAACAAAATGAATCAAAGGGCATTGTTATGGTGTAAATATTTGTGTCTCTCCACAATTCATGTTGAAATTTAATCTCTGTTGTGGTGGTATGTTGGTGGGGCCTTTTGGACAGTGATTAAGTCATGGGGGCATTGCCCTCATAGATGGAATTAATACCCTTATAAAAGAGGCTTCAGAGAGCCCTCTGGCCCTTCCAGCTCTTCAGCCATGTGAGGACACTGGCTTCCACCCCTTCCCCTTTGGAGGACTCAGCCACAAGGCACATCTTAGAAGACAGAGCCAGGCCTCACTAGATGTTGAATCTACCAGCACGTTGATCTGGGACTTCCTAGTCATCAAGAACTGTGAGAAATATATTTCTATTAATTATACATTACCCAGTCTGTGATATTTTGTTATAACAATAGAAATGAACTGAACAGAAATTAGTACTGAGAAGTGGGATGTATTACTAACAAATGCCTAAAGATGTGTAAGTGGCTTTGGAACTGGGTAATGGTATAGGCTGGAGGAATTTGGAAGTGGATGCTAGAAAGAGCCAATCTTGTCATGAGCAGAGTTTTAAAGGCATTTCTGGTGAGGGCTCAGGAGAAGAAGACAGCTGTAGAGAGTTTTAATCATAGAGATGACTTAAGTGGTCATGACCAGAATGCTAATAGAAATATGGATGTTGAGGCCATTCTTATCAGGTCTCTTTTTTTGACTTTTTTTTGGTAATGGCCATTCCAAAGGGAGTAAGGTGGTATCTCACTGAGGTTTTAATTTGCATTTGATTTATATGCTACTTAGATGAGAGTTTGGGCTTAGACTTTAAAATTGATGTTGGAACAAGACCTTTGGGACTACTGAGAAGCATGTGAGAAGCATGTGCAGCATGTGAAATTTGGGGAGCCAGGGGTAAAATTTTATGGTTTGAATATTTGTGTCCCTCCAAAATTCATGTTGAAAGATAATCCCCATTGTGTTGGTACTAAGAAGTAGGGCCTTTGGGGAATTGATTAAGTCATGAGGGTTCTGCCTTCATGAATGGGATTAATGCCCTTATAAAAGAAGTTTCAGGGAACTTCTTGGCCTTTCCATCTCCTTGGCCACATGAGGACACAGTGTTTAACCACTTCCCCTTAGTGAGATGCAGCAAGAAGGCACCACCTTAGAAGGCAATAGTAAGCCCTTAGGAGACACCAAATCTTCCAGCATTTTGATCTTGGAATTCCTAGTCTCCAAAGCTGTGAGAAATAAATTTCTATTACTTCTAAATTGCCCGGTCTTTGGTATTTTGTTATAGCAGCATGAATGGACTAACACAAGCTCACTTTAAAAGTGTTTTATTTATTTCATTGTAAATAATATTTGAATAAAACCAAATTTTAGAAAATCCTTGCATTTTTAGGTTGCTGATGCTAAAATAATGTACAATTTAATTTTATCATTAAATACACTTAGAAATTGAAGTACTACATTTATGTAAGTTATTGAGAAAAGTTGAATTTGTACTGATTATAAATGATGATTTAAAACTTATTATAAAAGGGCTATTTAATATATGAAACAATGTTAGTGTTCATCTCACTATTTTAATGATATTTGTGTGAAACCAAGAATTCTGTATGAATTGGCAAAGAAACTGAAAAGTGATGCTAGTATGTTGCATAGGTAATATTTTGATTCTATTAAATGCTGCCTGAAATGACTGAATCAAAAGTGTTATCTAGAGACTCATTTATATTAGTCATTGAAACATACTAAAATTCATTTAATTGCTATCTTCCATTTTACTTAAAATGAATAAAGAAATGCAGAAAATATTTTAGTAGTAAGGAGTCCAGTTTTCATACAATTGTCTTAAGAAAATGACTATCATAATTTAACAAACCTAATGAAAATAGCACAGGGTTTATTGTTCAGAAAACATCTCATTTTGAAGCCTGCATTTATTCTCATATGATCTCACAAGAGTTACGGAAATGTAGAAACCTGTGTTCCTAACAGTGGAAAGGGGACCAGAAGGAATGCAGGGGCCACCAGAAGCTGGAAAAGACAGGAATTGGATTCTCCCCTGGAACCTGCAGAAGAAACCAGCCCTACGGACACTCGAATGGAGTACAGTGGGACTAGTTTTAAATTTCTGACTGCCATACCTCCAGACTTACTGACATATTATTTTCCTATAACTTTTGTAACACATTACCACAAATGTAGTGATATAAAGCAGCACAGTTTGATTATCTGAGAGTCTGGGGGTTTCAAATTTAAAACTAGTCCCTTCTGTAGGGCTGGTGTCTTTTGGAGACTTCAGGGAGAATCCAGTACGCGCCTTTCCCAGCTTCGTGAGCCCATCTGCATTCACTGTAACCTGTCTCCACCTTTAGAGCCAGCGTAGCACACTAAGACCTCTTTCTCTCTAACCCTGACCTTCCTGCCTCACCTCATAAGAACACCTGTGATTACATTTGGCACAGTGGGCTAATCCAGGATAATCCCCCACCCCCAAATTCTTAATCTAATCAGACCTGAAAATTCCTTTTGCCATGTGAAGTAGCATATTCCCAGGTCCTAGAATTAGGACACGAACACTTTGGTGGTGCAGTCTCTCAATTGACCACAAATGACCATCCTGAATTGTGCTGTGAGCTGAGTTTGCCATGCTGACTACAAAAGACGAGGCCTTTGACCTCATGGACTTTGCAGTCTAGTAGGAACTTTAATAAATCCTAGTAAGGTGATGGAGAGCAAAACATAATTTATAGCAAGTGGTGAGCAAAAAACTCTTAAATAGTAATATTTAAACAAATGAAAATAATAAATGCAATTTTTGCGTAGTTCACATGAAAAAGGAGTACTAATTTAAAAATTGGAATTAATTCAGAAAATACTTATGTAAAAATTATATTAAAAAATGTGACCAATAGCAAAGAGAGAATACCATTCCAGTAGTGATTTTGGTAATTTTTTCTAATTAAGATTAAAGCAGAAAAGTGTTTGTATGCTATAAAATCGAGTAAATATATTTTATAAATTGTTGAGCACGTTTGCTGGCTGTATCTATTGTAATCTTTACCCAAACATTGGTATATAAAAAAGATACATCCACAGTTTAACGGATAAGCCATTGAGACTGGGAGAACCCACTCAAGGGGATTAGGACTCAGAAATCAGCATGAGTTGGGCCAGGCATGGGTGGGGAACCTGCAGCCTTAGGGCCACATGTGGTCTTCTGGATCCTTGAGTGGGGACTTTTGACAGAATCTGAATTTCACCAAATTTCTGTGAGGTTTAAATTTGGTCAAGGGACTGCCCTGGGTGGCCTGGAGGGCCACATGTGGCCTGGAGACTATAGGTTCCTCACCTCTCTGGGGCACTGATCTTTTAAGAGTAAAGGTAGTTTGTGATATTCTAAAAGAAAACATGGAAGTAAATGTTAAAGCCCAATAGAATACCAATTAGCTGACAAGTATATGTAATCAGGGTTGCCATGGTGATGAAGCTGACAAGGCAGGCAGACAGAGTCCCCAGGAATGCCACCACCACATCCCATCAACATTGCTGCTAAGCCATGATCGGAACAACTTTGCTGTTAGTATTATACAAGGTGATTTTCTTTGCCAGGGATTTTTTGATTGGAGAGAAAATTATGTTTTCATTCAACTCATTAAAATATATAGTGATATTAGTAATTGCATCTATACTTGCTTTTTAAATGTTGTAATTTCCTAAGAGCAAATTCAAAAAGAATTTAGTACATTTAAAGGTCATCATTTTAAGGAGTTTTCAAATTATTTCTTCTGATGCTTTTTTTTTTCTTTCTAATCAATCAAGAATTTTACAACTAGTATTTTGGAAATTTTGATGTTATGTAAATAATACTCTACTTTCCAATTGGTTTTATTGAGTTAAGCAACCTGGTAACATTGTTGTGAGATATTTTATAGTTCTGGTAAAAATTCAAATATGTTTGCTTACATACAACTTAATATATTGAAAATTTCATGCATATACAAAAAGTTGACTGAATAGTTTGAGTGTCCATGAACCTTTTACCCATCATAATTACTTATAGTTTTCATATTTGTTTAATATTTTGAGATAACTATGTATAATCAGGTATTTCTTTGGTGTACTATTTGAGAATCATTGTAGACATAATGACACATCACCTTTTAGTACTTCAGCATTGATTTCCTAATAACAAGGACATTGTCTCTGATATTACCGTACAACCATCATATTCAAGGAATCCTGTGTTGATAACATATTCATGTTTTTCCAATTTTTTAATAATATATTTTATAGTATGTTGGTATGGAATTCAATTAAAGAGCATACAACATAATTAGTTTTTATGTTTCTTTAACATTTTTTAATCTAGAATAATTCTCCAGGCTCTTTTTCCTGCTTCTATTGCATTGATAATTTGAAAGTATCTCCATCAGTTATTGCATGATTGGATTTGTCTGTTTCCTCATGATTAAATTCACAGGACATGAGTTTATACCATCATTAGTGATGTTAAGTTGGATACTTGGTTTTCTTTAGTGTTAAAGTGTCATTTCCTCTTTGTAATGACTAATTAAATAACAATGATATTTTGAGATTGTGACCCTCCTTTTCCAAATATTTTATTCAAGTATTTAATATCCACTGCTGATCCTTGCCTCAATCAATTATTACTTGGATATTTGGCATTTATAATGCAGCCTCTTTCTGAAAAAAGACCTTTATCTTCTCCTTTCATTTAAAAATTTTTTTCACAATTATGAACTCATAGATTTATTACTATTATGATTCTTTTAGATCCTTAAAATTTCCCATATTTTGTGAGTGGGAACCTCACATGGCCAGTTCTTGTGCCCTTTTGGAATGTTTCTATCACTTTTTGTGCACTTTATTTTCCAGAACAACAGAATATTTTGGATGCATTAGCTATTTTTACCACCCTAAGTCTGGAACCTGTGATTTCTTGCTTTTAATGGAGAATGATATTACAGCCTAATATCTAGGCACTAGGTGTGCTCATTGTTACTGGGCTATCATTGCTTCTAGGTTATTTCAATGGACTGAGCTTGAAAAAAATGCCAAAAATGTTTTTGAATTCACACTAATACCTTGAGACAATTCAGTAATACAGGAATATTTCTCTACTTCTGCATTCCACATTTATGTAATACTCCTCCCACAGTTACCTCTCTAGTTTCCCAAATATCAGTATGCTTACTAATTTAGTCAACATTATAATACAAATGATACATATAAATGGTTTGAAATTAGTAAACTAATGTTACCAAAATCAGTTTTAAACCTAGTTCAAGATTTCATTGGAGTTTCTTTTGCAATTAGAATATATCCAATTGAGGCCGGGTGCGGTGGCTCAGGCCTGTAATCGTAGCACTCTGGGAGGCCAAGGCGGGTGGATCTTTCAAAGTCAGGAATTCGAAACCAGCCTGAGCAAGAGTGAGACCCGGTCTCTACTAAAAAAATAGAAAGAAATTAATTGGCCAACTAAAAATATATAGAAAAATTAGCCGGGCATGGTGGCACATGCCTGCAGTCCCAGCTACTCGGGAGGCTGAGGCAGCAGGATTGCTTGAGCCCAGGAGTTTGAGGTTGCTGTGAGCTAGGCTGATGCCACGGCACTCTAGCCTGGGCAACATAGTGAGAATCTGTCTCAAAAAAAAAAAATATCCAATTGATTTTGTGTAGTAAAATCACTTTGTTAAAAAGTAAGACTTTTTTCTTTGTGCTTCCATTTTTGATTTAATATACAATTGGGTTTTTCTTTTTATGGTTATAATTAATTGTATCCCTTCTATTGTTCTTAATTTAATTGTATTAATATATGAAACAACAAAATCAAAATCAAAAGGACTCTGTGCATATTATATAACTTATAGTCTTATCTTGTATGTCAATCAATAATTATTTCCACTTCTTATTTTGTTTCATTTCCTTATCCTGTTCATCTCTTTATTTCCTGCTTATTGTCTTGACTATTTTCACGGAATTCTTCACTGACTCCTGTAATTTAGTCATTATTTCTAAGATTATTTTGCATTGTTTAAAATTTCTTCCTTTATTTTAGACTTCTTCATTTATGTCTTCCTTTTTCTTTTGTTCTCAGTTTGTGACACTTTAACACAAGGCATTTTATTGCATGCAAATAATTATTTAAGGATTTTTTTTGGTTACTATTATCTTCTGCTTCGTGTATGTTTTGTAGGGAAGAGTTTTCACCTGCTGGAACGTGCTGTTAATCAAATTTTTATTTTCTTCTCACAATACATTTGTATGAATGATTTTCTTTTTTCTCATCTATCAGAAATAGCAGCTGTGTACAGCAGATGTTGAATATTCTGGTTAGTTTATGCCCCAAGTTAGGGCCTCAACAACAGACTCTGAGGTAGAGTTTTGCCTACAGAATATTTACTAAGGGGCACCCTTAAGATCAACATATGGGAGGTAGTGGAAGGAAGCTGTCGTGGGTGGCAGAGGGAGAAATGGACCTGTGATTCAGGTTCAAGAACAGCTTTCATTGTCCCATGGGGAGATTTAGAGCTATGGTGGCCTTTCAGAGTTGTCACATGTTAGAGCAGATGTCCAGGTCGTTATGTTCTTGCTTCAGAAAGTCTTGGATTTGAGCCACCTTGGAAAGGAATGTCACTGTTGATGAGGCAGCTCACACTGGGCAACTCCTGAAAGGGTGACACATGGACCTGTTTGCCAATAACACTGGTATTATCAGGTATAGTTTCATTACATTGATTGTGCTCCTTGGAGAAGGGAGGGATATTACCATGTCTGTGGCTCATCATTCTCTATTTTTCTCATAAGACTTTTGACTTCTTCCACTTGCCTCCTTCTAAAATTTTGCCACCGTGTCCTCTTTCATTCCAGGTCACTCCCACTCACCCTCCGAGGCTCCGCTGTTTCTTATAAACTCAAGCGTTTCAAGTCTCTCTCTTTCAGTTCTCTCAAAAGCTAGTTGTTTTGGCTTGGATTCCCCAGGGGATAAAAAAATATATATATATATCAAAATGCTCCCAAGGGAAACTGGCAAGGAAGTTTGGTGAGAAGGAAAGGAAAAGGAAGGACGCTAAGCAAGCTTGTGATAATCTGACGAAGTTCTGTAGAACCTCAGAATGGTCCTGATCATCAGTAGTGGAGCTGGGTTGTCAGACTCCACACTCCACAATCCTTGCTTAAGGGTCTCCCCTAGCTTTCTGTGCCTGCAAGCAAAGAGGGCTCCAGAAGTCTGAGAGGTTCTCTGAAAAAACAGTGCAGAGGCTGGGAGCTGGATGGTGAAGGAGCACATGAAAATGCCATCATAGGGAGGCGAAGAGGATCTGAATGAAATGCTCCTTTATCCACTGAGGTTATTCACTAAGGGTCTGCCATGTCTCAGAACTGCTTTTGGGTTTTCCACACGTAGGATGGGTTTTTCTATTTCTCTCTCTTTTCTCTATTTTTCTCCCACTCCCTTGCTGTGTTTTCTACAAAGTACCTCTGTCTCAGTCCGTTTTCTATTGCTTATAACAGAATATCTGACACCAGGTACTTTATAAAGAAGAGGAATTTATTTCTTATAGTTGTGGAGGCTGAGAAGTCCAAGGTTGAGAGGGCGCATTTGGTAAGAGCCTTCCTGCTGGTGAGAACTCCTTGTTCCGAGTCCTGAGCCCCCACAGGACTTCTCACAGGGAGAGTAGTGAGTGTACCCTGTCAGCTTAGGTCTCCCTTCTTCTTATAAAACCACTAATTTCACTCCTATGATAACCCATTAATCAATCAATTTAGTCCATGATTGGATTAGTCCATCCATGAGAGCAGATCCCTCATGACTCAGTCACCTCTTAAAGGCCCTACTGCTCAATACTGTCACATTGGGGATTAAGTTTCAACATGAGTTTTGGAAGGGACATTGAAACTGTACCTCTGTGACTTTCCTGCTTTTGAATGGATTCCTGAGCTGGCTTTGTTGAATTTGAGTGTTAATCCTTATTTATATAGTATTGAAAGAAGTTGGATTATTCTCTGTCTCCTAGTTATGCTATTGACCTTTATTAAAGATGTATTTTTGTTTTCCTTTGTTTTGTTAGGTGGAGGGAATATATATATATATATATATATATATATATCTTTTTTTCTCTCTGTATAATTTTTCAGAATTTGAGAGGAAATATTTGGATTTAGGCTATTATCAACATTTTAGGGAAAATTGAGGTATTGAGTATTTTCTTAACGCTTGATTTATAATCATTATTATTATTTGTTATATACATTTAGTGCTTTATGTAATATACAAACATTTCAAATTCATTATTTCTTTCAGTATCCATAAGGAAACATTTATATTTTTATTAATATGACTTTTTTGAAATGAGGAACTTGTGGATCAATAAGCTTAAATGATTTGCTCTAGGAGGTAATAGTGAAACTCAATAATTCAGGGTTTACTGCCTGAGGGATTATAGTAATGTACTGTTGAGTTACACATGTAAGGAAACTCAAATGTCATGCATCTAGAAGTGTAGCATTCTGATTAGTGGCTCCAAATTAAACAAACAAGTGAAAACCTCCAGTTCTTTTGAAACAGTCAATCAATACATTCATCAATTTGAACATTTATTGAGTTTTTATTATGATGTTAATCAGTTATTTATATTTCTGATATTTTCAATATAGTCTTCTTTTAGCTATATATACTTTTTAAGTTTTAGTAAAAATAGTGATGTTTACTTTGGCTTAATTTTGTAACATGGCTAGGATTCTTGTTGCATTTTTTCTTCCTTCTTTCTTCAATCTTATAAAAATATATTCATTTCATAAAGTATTTGTAAGATTATATTGCTTAAATAGAATCTCATTTTATTATATATCCAAAAATACCAAATTGTTGGCATTATTAATCAAACTTTATAACTATGCAACTATGTTTTCATGCCATGTATTCTTACCATTTTTTACAGCAACCAAGAGATTTTAAATCCTTTTAATAAGTGCATTACTGTAATTCAATCATCATTATGCAATTGTAGATAAAAATTGTACTCAGCTTTAGAGATAATGTTGGTTAAGTTGATGTTGGTGGATACACTGCTGGCTTTTAATATATATATATTTTTTTGAGACAGAGTCTCGCTTTGTTGCCCAGGCTAGAGTGAGTGCCGTGGCGTCAGCCTAGCTCACAGCAACCTCAAACTCCTGGGCTCAAGCGATCCTGCTGCCTCAGCCTCCCAAGTAGCTGGGACTACAGGCACACACCACCATGCCTGGCTAATTTTTTCTATATATATTCGTTGGCCAATTAATTTCTTTCTATTTATAGTAGAGACGGGGTCTCGCTCTTGTTCAGACTGGTTTTGTACTCCTGAGCTCAAGCAATCCACCCGCCTTGGCCTCCCAGAGTGCTAGGATTACAGGCGTGAGCCACCGCGCCCTGCCAATATTTTTGATTTTTTAAATTACTATAGGTACATAACAGATGTATAACTTTATAGGGTACATGTGATGTTTTGATACAGCCATACAAAGTGAATTAAGCAAATCGGGGTAGTTGAAGTTTGGGCGCAAAATTATAGTGGGATAGTTATACAGAATGCACAGTATTTGATACTGCAACAAAGCGACTATACTCAACAATAAGTCAGGATATACTTTAAAATAATCAAGAGTGGAATTGGCATATTACTGTCACAAAGCAATGCCTGAAGTGTTGACTTTTAAGTTTTAAAGGCCACATTTCTTTGAGTTAAGTTTTCTGCTATAAATTTCAACAGGATGAACTTTATACAGATGTAGGACAAAGCAATAATTATCTTGTTATATTATTTTTTTCCGGGTTTTTCTGTGGATATTGTAATGTCTACCACAGTTTTTTAGGATTGCCTCATTTTACAGACTGTCACTCTTTGCTAAACTATTAGGTGCTAGCCACCAATAAAGATGTAAGTTATGCTCTCTCAGAAGTATGTGCAAAATAGGCAAACCTTCATCACTAAAAATATTGAAAGCCCAAAGACGTAAATCCTAATGATGAAGATTTCACACCAGGAGAACTTTTCTTATGAATAGATGAATGGAAAGGCATGTTCAAAAGTGTGAATGTGTAAAGTGCAGAGATTTCCAGCTTTGCAGACCCTAGGACTAATACAGAAGACAGGGTTGTTGAATAAATTTGCTGTATAAATAAATTCATTAGCATAGCTTAATTCTTTATTGAGTGAGTCTTGGCTTCTAATATTTCATGAGAAACTGATATTTTTTATTTTAAATAGTCTCAGTAATATTAATGAGATCTGAAGTCTGCCAATTTTTCATGTGGAGTTAAACATAAATTAATAGTAATGACTTCATTTTCACTTTATTCATTTATTAATGATCCTTTCAATCACATTTTTGAAAGGATTTTTTTTCTCTAGTACCATATGGCTTAAACATCTGCAATTAGCCATTTTATTATATCAAATGTACAATGCAAAGTGGATAAGCTATCTAAATCTTAATGCAGCTATTCAGGAAAATAAAATTGTATTATTTACAAATGTTTTCACCAAATATCCTGGAATATTATGTAAAGATTTGTTTAATTTCAAAAATCTTCAGTTCTTTTTGACTTTTAAAATAGATATCTATTGCTATTTTTAAGATTATAGAAATATGGTTTAGTTTTCAACCTCAATTTATCTATATTTGAAAGAAAATTAATTTTATGTATTGGGTATATATAATTATTTCAACAAATAGATTTTTATTTATTTAAGAAAATTCAATCCAACAGAATTAATATTAATAATCTTAAGTGTTTTAATTTTAATCTGGATTGGTATCAATTGTATCAGTGAATTATTCCTCAGTCTTTGTCAATAGCTTCTATGGCAATAATATTAAAATTCTTTAAATATTATATAGCAAACTGAGCTATTATGAGAATAGAGTCTTGTTTAGGAGAAAGTTCTTAGAATCAGCCTATTCTGCTATGAACAGTGGCCTCCAGATCAACATGCAGATAAATCAAGTGGGAGAGAGATAAGGAACTCATCCGCTAAGATCATTGTTCTCGAACAACTGATGTCTTTGTGCATCAGAATCACCTGGTGTGTTTTTGAAAACAGATGACTTAGCCCCAAACCCAGAGCTTGGTAGGTTCTCGGTTGGAACCCAAAGATTTGTATTTTTAATATGTTTCCAGATATTGCTGCTGATGCTCTTGGTCTGGGGACCAGACCATGGGTGGGAACCCTAGGTCCAGGTGCTCTAAATAAGCCTCTTTCCCAGATTTTCAATTATTACTGGAAGGAGGCATGAGAGGCTTTGGAACTCCGTACACTTCTGGCAGGTCTCCATCACACACCAGGCTTACCATCTCATGTGCCATGGCATGAACAGACCACAAAGATTAGTCACATGGGTGCCACAATGACATGGATGGCTCAGGACCCCAGGACACCCCTCATGTCTTGCATTCCAATTCCCCTTTGCTCTATACTTCCCTGTTTCACTTTCCTTCTTCTATCTTTCCCTAATTCTTGAAACCTTTCTAATGTGTCTTCTGGAACTCAACTGATCTACATCAGAAAAATGCCCTCTTTTCTCAACTGCTCCACTTTGACTTCTTACTGTAATTAAAATTGCACACTTCGTCAAAGACAGTTCTTCCTCTGCAGTCTCCAAGTAACAGCTGTTTTATAACTCATACCCCCTACTACCTGGCCCGGAGGTGGAATAGCTACCTTCATTTCTCTTCATTGCCATTTCCAAATTAGTCTCCTCTCTTCCTTTTTTCTTAATTCTATCTCCGGCTTGCTTATGACACAGACATCAAATTTTGTATGCAGAAGACATTTGACCTGGCTTTTATTGTGTTGACCCAGGATAAGAATCAGGATGTCAAGGAACATATGGAAACTTTTGAAAATGGATAATTATAATCAGTGTCTGATCCAGAGCACCTCACATGGAGTATGTATGTGTGCATATGGAGGTGCATATATGTATGCACATGGTGACAATGATTCTTCCTCTCCAGTGACACAGATCATTATCCACGGTTTCCTGCTGCCCAGTTTTTTTTTTCCTACAATGCCAAATCAGTAGTCCAATTTTCATTTTATTTGTTTATTTATTGTGACAAATGTCTGTATATCTGCATGTCTCTCATTCAGGTCCAGATACCTAGTCATCAGTGTCAGTATCCTGGCTGCATAAGCAAGTGGAGACCTTGTGCCTTTTTACATCAGTTTACCATTTGGCATAATGCTCAGCAGGTTAGGCCCACTGTACACATATAGTTAATGAATAAATATCAAAATGAAAAATTAAGATACAGGCAATAAAATTGTGGCTTTCCATGGTGTCTCCTAAGCATGGGCTTCCTTTACATCTGTATGCTTTCATTTAAAAACTAAAATTTGTTCAATGTAGTTTGGTTTAATTTTACAAATTCATGAAAAAATACTGAAGGATATTTAGAATTCCTGGAGTATAGCATCATCTTTTGGGGGCTTTAGGTTATTAATCCCATTTGATATTTACTTGGTACTATTTTCAGACTGAAACCAATCAGGCAAATGGAAAATACATATAATTCTAAATGGAATTTACAACACCCTGATGATTCTTAGGTTACATTAAGAAAATTGTTTAAACTCTGCAGTTATTGACAAATGTTTATATGCCATCACTTTAGGCAAAATGTTTTTGTTTTCTCTAGGACATAATTCATATAGCATTTTATGGTATCATATTTAAATATTCATTCAAATTTATAGTATTTTTCTTATCAAGAATGTATAATTATTTTCATACATTTTTCAATTAAAGGGTAATAGATTTTTTCCTATAATGATGCCTATCTCATGGCAATAGCTATTTTATTTGTATTCTATTTTCACATGTTTTATTGGCAAACACTTTAAAATAGCTTCATGAAATATAAATTACAAAGATTAATTTAATGCAGCAGCATACAGAGTGAAATAGAAATAAGCATTTACATTTTAAAAAATCCTAACATTCCAGTAATTCAATACAAGGACACACAAAGTGGTTTCCTTGACAACAAGAGATAGTAAAAATTTATTTGTGAGTTTAAAATTACATTACTTCATAATTCGATGCACATTCATATTGTTTTAAGCTTAGTGTGAGAAAATTCTTTTGTACTAAACAAAAGTAGGTAAAAGAACCCTGTCATTATAAAATAAAAATGTTGAACTTACTCAGATGCATAGAACACAAAAGAAATGGGGTTAAGCAAAATAGGCCTGGATCTATTTAAATTAAAAGAAATCATTAAAAAAACTCACTTACTATTTTTTAAAACACTAAATAGTTTTAGATGAATAAATATTTAGTCAAATGAACCTGGATTAAGATTATTCAAATTTTTTGCTTCTCCAGGCACATGCCAAATGAATCTTTCTTTTTTACAAAGAATCAATTACAAATGAATCTTTCTTTTTTACAAAAGAAAGAATCAGATAATGGATTTCATGTAATTATTTTCATTATCCATCAGTTATAATTATTAATTATTTGAAAATAATATTACTAATTGTGAAATAGAACTACCATATCAGTGAATTAGTTAGATTTCTCCAGAGAATCAGAATTAATAGGATACATATTTATTCAGACTGGCAAGTCCAAAGTCTGTGGGGAAAACAGGCAGGTGAGAGATTCGGGTAACAGTTAATGTTGCAGTCTTGAGCTGAAGGCTGAGAACTCTGGCAGAATTTCTAAGAATCAGAATTCTTTCACTTTTAGGAACTCTTAGTTGCTTTTAAGGCGTTCATCTGACTAGATGCAACTCAACAACATTATGGAAGGTAATCTGCTTTACTTGGAGCCAACTGATTGTAAATGGTAATCACATTTAAAAAAAAATATCTTTATAGTCACATCTAGACAAGCGTTAACTTTAAGCAAACATCTGGGCACTATAAGCTAGTCAGGTTAAGTCATAAAATTAATCATCTCAATCAGTCATGAGGATTGCAATGTCAAGTAACAGAAGCCTATACTCAAAATAACTTGAACGTAAGAATAGTTATAACCTCACATCAGAGGAATTTCAACCCAACCCCAGTGTCAGTGGAACCATATTCTTTCTGTCCTTCAAGTCTTGTATTTTCTAAGTTGACTTCATCTTCAGACTTACAGAAAGACAGCTATAGCATTTTATTTTTTATTTTTTTATTTTAGCATATTATGGGGGTACAAGTGTTAAAGTTACTTATATTGCCCATGCCCCCCTCCCCCCTCGAGTAAGAGCTTCAAGCGTGTCCATCCCCCAAACGTTGGACATCTTACTCGTTGAGGTTGTATACACCCATCCCCTCCTACCTCCTCCCACCCTCCCGACACGCGATAAATGTTATTCCTATGTGTCCACTTAGGTGTTGATCCGTTAATACCAATTTGCTGGTGAGTCCATGTGGTGCTGGTTTTTCCATTCTTGAGATACTTCACTTAGTAGAATGGGTTCCAGCTCTATCCAGGAAAATACAAGAGGTGCTAGATCACCATTGTTTCTTAAAGCTGAGTAGTATTCCATGGTATACATATTTTGAGGCCTCACATTTCAGAAATAGAAGAGAAGATGGTTTCTTTCTATGTCTTTCTTAAGATTAAGAAAGATTTTCCACCGTCAGACTTCTCACATCTCAATGACCAGAATCAGGTCACATGCTCATTTCTGATCCACATTGTCAAGAAGAATGGCTGAGACCAGTCATCTGAGGAGGGTTAGGTATTTTGGAGTCATCAACAATGTCCTTCATAATCAATTATATAGTTTTTATTTTACATTTTTCATATTTCTTTGGAGTTACACTTATTCTACTTGTAGCTTTTGCTATTTATCTAAAAAATTGCTGCTGATGGCATAGGTATGAGTCACAAATCTTGTACTTTCTCCTGCCTACAGAGCCATTTTACGTGGATGTAGCATAACTTTCTGAAATCCAACTTTTAAAATACAAGCTCTCAATTTTCCTCTTTAACCTACTATATCTTTACTTTAGTTACTAGAACCACCAGTGACCCAGTTACTCCACAGAGTAAATCGTCTTATCTAGATGTCTTGTTTTCTCACACCTATATTGGGTTGTTTATAAAATCTAGTTGATTTTGCCCTAAACTCTTGAGTCAGACTTCCCCCCTCTGTTGCCATTACTACTTCCATCATCCAGAGATTTTTATTCAAAACACAGAAGAGGCATTGTCTTTTCTTAATTTAGCCAAATCCTCCCATCTTTGAAGCATACTGATGTCAAAATTATATTTTCTAAAATTCAAATCTTCTCACCTTGATAACCTACTAAAAACTCTTCAAAAGGACCCTTTTCATTTCTGTCTCCATGAGATCAATAGAGAGTAAAATAGTGTTAAAAGAGGTTGGGAATGGTAGCAGGGAGGGGGCATAAAGTAGGAATAGTTAATGGGTACAAGACCCCACTTAGAATATAGAATGAACTATATTTGATAACACAACAAAGGGACCATGATCAATAATAAGTTAGGGTATACTTTAAAATAACTAAAAGAGTAGAATTGAAATGTCCCTACAAAGAAATGATAAATGCCTGAGATGATGAATATACCAGTTACCCTGATTTGATTAGTTCACATTGTATGCTTCTATCAAAACATCACATGTACTCTGTAAAGATATACAACTATTATGTACCCACAATAATTAAAAATAAAAATAAAAAATTGTAAAAAAAAAAAAGAACCCTTTAGTTGATAGGATAAAATCTTAAATCCTGTACACACACACACACACACACACACACATACTACTCTCTCTATGTATATATACACAAGTATGTGTGTATTATATATGTATATATAGTATATATGCATAATATATATATTCTTTACAGCCTCCTGTTTTATAACTGACTTTCTCACATAAATCAGTGCTTGAAATATACAAACTACTACTTATAATTCTTTAATGAGTATGATTTGTCCCAGCTCTGGACCCTTTCTTACACTAATTTTCAGCCCAGAAGGCAATTCCCTTCCTTGGAATTGCCAAAACTCTCATTAATCAATTTTATCTACTCAATCCAAGCAGATAATCTAAACTTTGAGTTACTTGCTAAATCTTCTCAGGATTCCTCTACCTTACCTATCAGAGAAGAAAGAAATACATTTTCTTTATTGTCACCGCTACAATTCTCTGTCATCTCGTAGACTGTGACCAACCTGAGGGCAGGAGCTAACATTCAATTTTGCGTCTCAGAGGCTAACATAGTGTCTACACATAGGTGGTGTGGATAGTTAGGTGCAGTAGCTGTTTGTAATGATGTTTAGGAAAACACAGTATTTATGGTTTCAGGGACTTTACAAGGATTTACAAATTGACAAATTAACAAACTTAATTGATTATACTTTCTAATTATTATAATAACCCAGTGATCCATGTGATATTATTACTCTCAGAAAAACCCACACATTAATGTCAATAGCATTAAAGGCAGGACTCAAACTACATCCAGTGTCTATGGTCACAATTATGACCTTTGGTTGTTACCACAAATCAATAAATCATAGGTGGATGATTTTGAACTATTATTCCACTATTATACTATTATCTCAAAAATGTTATGTTTCATTTCTAATTACTTGGCTGATCTGCTTGTTCCTTGATTTTCTAGTACTGTAGATAATTACAAATATCAAATAATTGTATAAGAAATTCTTACACCAATTAGCAGCTTGCATGCATGCATTTATTCATAAAAAACAACCTGGAAAAACATCATGACTACCTTCTAATTTAAGCCTAAATGTAAGTTGCCGGGCTACCGAAAGAATTTTTTTCTTTAATTTTTTATTCTTTATACTCAATCTCCTACTCCTTACATAAAAAGAGGTTACCATGTGATCACTTAGATTATTTAAAGTTGAGGATTTGTATGTGTGTGTGTGTGTTAGTGCACGTGTATGTGTGTTGTGTTGTGTCCGTTATTGCCTGGAAATATGCATGCGCATATTACCTTCAAAACATAAGAAGAGCTATATCAATTTTAAAATAAGAGCTGAAGGAATAAGGAAAATGACCATACAAGCAACTGAATTAATGCTACTATAACAAATGACCTTTGCAAATGAACATTTTTTATGGCAGCCAGAATGGCAGCCAGAATTTATTTCATTCTGGAAAATGATGATATAATCACCACTAGAAATAAATGTTATCACAAGAAGTACATCTTAATCACTTTCAAAGCTAAAGCAACTTTAAAAATGACTTAGAAATGCTAGCTGATGTGATCAAGACTAGCCAGTTCATTAAGTTTCTTAAACTTACACAAAGCAAGGTTGAAAATGAATTAATAGAATAAAATTATTTAGAAAAAGTTTACCCTAAAAGAATGTTTTTGTTACTGTGTTACTTTCACTAATTAAAATTCTAAGATACCTTAAATGAGATTGTTGTCTGGGCTATGAAACATGCTTTGTTATATAAATGTGCACAAAGTTTCTGTGTTTACACACATAAAGTTTAAAGGTGTTTATATTTTGTTTCATATATACAGAAGGGTGAAGCAAAATGTAGAAGTTGCTGTAAACAAAAATTAAGAAAAAATGAAATTATTTTTAAAGAAAACACATGAATGAAAGCCATGCTAAAATTAGATCAGAAGTTTCACAAACTGGAAAATCTTGGACTACCTATCTCTTCCTATAACATCAATGACATATTAACTAATTACTAACTCCTCTTTATCTCCTAGGTAAAACAGCAAGGCAAAGGGGATGTTGCAGTATTGTCTTCTCATTGTCCTTATAGAGTGGCTGATGACTGACCCCATATCCATTACCTATCAGATTCAGACTATGGGGATCTACTGATGGGAAAGGAAACTCAATGTCACTTGGACAAGAGCTCATTTCATTGCACTTACCTTATATCCATTGCACTTACCTTATATCCTGTCACAAGCACAGGAAACTACAGGAGTCTCATCAGTGAGGTTCTTCCTCATGGAGAAACCTAGGAAAAAGACTGAATGTTCGGAATTATGTATCATGTTAGAGGGTTGGGGTGCTTCTTTTTATCTACTCAGGTTCCTTTGAGAAAGGGCTTTTCTTAAACCTTCCATCTAACTTACTCATTATGGACTCTTCTCTGCAGAAAAATGAAATTATTTTCTTGGTGACTTCAGCATCAAAAAATGAGCATAAGCTATCTCTTCTTTTTTCTCTCTATTCTAGTAACAGCACAATGAAAGTCTTTTTTTTATTTATTTAAGAGTTTTACAGGGGTATACACATTTTGGTTCCATAATTTGCTTTCCTACAGTTTGAGTCAAAGTGATAAGTGTGCCCTTCACTGAGGAAGGTGGGAAACAATAAAGCTCTTGACTATGCCATAGAGTTTGTGAAAAAGGCTCTGTGATTTTGGAAAATAAGGTCAATTCAGAAAGTGTTAGGACCTGTTGCATTGGCCAAGAACACTGGGAACATGGACTAAGAGTGTTGTTTTCAAAACAAAATATATATGGAGGGACCAAGGATTCTGGAGTAGACAAGAGAAGTGGTATTCCATGAGCAGACCTAGGCCATAACAGGTCTTGACTTTGGCATCAAGTAATCATCCATAGTGGGCAATGTTCACTCCTTTTTGTTTTTGTTGTGCTGCCTACATTTGAATTTAGTCTTTTATCTGGAATGTCTAAACAAGTGACATATTGGGTTAGGCTTGTGATGTTATGATATAAAGTGATAAGATGTTTTTATATGGCCAAAAGGCTGTTGTTATAGTGTCTAGATTATAGATGTAGGTTGTTAAAAATGGCAGGCAGAGCATACGGGGTATTAGGTCAGCAGCAGAAAACCTGTGCTGGGTATTAATAAAATGATGCAGGGACTCTGAGGCCTTTGGCTGACACAAGATTTGCTTCTTGTGCAGGCTGCTTGGCTTGTCTTTAAATAACACAACGTGCCAGTCTTAAAATGTAGAGATGAAATGAGAGGGAGCTTTATCAGAATTCTGCAGGCAACAGTGCTGTTATAGATTCAGCTTTTGGGGAAAAAATAAAAAAAAAAATCCATAAAAAATTACAAGGAACAAAAAAGCAAAGTAAAAAGAAAAACATTTTAAATAATTATATCTGTCAACATAGCCAGACACAGATGTTGGAATTATCAGAAAGGAATTAGTGTGAAATAAAAAGAAAAAAATATAATATGCAAATATAAAAAAAGGAGAAAGGAGTTAAAATATCTATGATTTATATGCTATATAAAGATCTAGAAGATCTTTATAAAGATCTTCTAGATCTTTATAAAGATCTAGAAGAAAAGGTAGAAGAGAGGCCTGAACATATAGGCAATTTCAGCAGAGAAATGAAAGTAAGAAAGTGCCAAAGGGAAGTGCTATAAACAATATCATATATGAAAAATTCCTTTTAGGGGCTCATCTGAAAACTCTACATAGTTACCTAGTTGGGAAAAAAATCTGTGAACATGAAGATCTAGCAATAGAAAATGTCAAATTAAAATACAGGGATACAAATAGTTAAAAAATACACAGAATAGAGTATCAAAAAGCTGTGGGACAATATAAAGTGGTCTAATATACATTCATTTGGAGTCCAGGAAGGATAAGAGAGAGAGAAAAGGACAGAATAAAGATCTGAAGAGATAATAACTGATAATTTTCAAATATAATAAAAACATCAAACAACAAACATAAGAAACAATTTTCCAAATATAATGAAAGACATCAAATTAAAGATATAAGAAGCTTGAGATAAAAATGGCAAACAAACAAAAATCACATATAAACATGCCATAGTCATACGCTGAAAGCAAAGAGAAAAAGAGAAATTTGAAGGCAATCAGAAAAAAAGACATTACATCCAGTGGAATGAGATAAGAATGATAGCAGAATTTTTGTCAGAAATTCTGAAAACCGTAAATCAATAAAGTGATATAAGTTGCTAAACGGTATAAAGCTGTTGCTATAGAGTTCAGTAACCAGTGAAACTATGTTTCAAAACTCAAGACGAAGGAAAGCCTTTTTTTTTTTTTTTTTGCAAACAAAAACAGAAAATCATTGCCAGTAGATCTACATTACAGGAAAATTTAAAAGCATGATATTAATTATATCACATTAACAGAACCAAGGACAAAGACCATATGATCATTTAAATAGAAGCAGAAAAAGAATTAGATAAAATTCAACATCTATTTATGATAAAAACTCTCAACAAATTGGGTATAGAAGAAACATATATCAACACAACAAAGGCAATATATCAGTAGTCCCCAACATTTTCAGTACCAGGGACCGGTTTCATGGAAGACAATTTTTCCATGGACGGGGGTAGGAGAGATGGTTTTGGGATGATTCAGTTGCATTACATTTATTGTGCAGTCAAACCTCTCTGCTAATGGTAATCTGTATTTGCATCCACTTCTGAGTACTAGCATCACTGCCTCAGCTTCACCTCAGATCTTCAGGAATTAGAATTTCATAAGGAGTATGAAACCTAGATCCCTTGTTTGCACAGTTTATAGTAGGGCTCATACTCCTATGGAAATCTAATGCTCCCACTGATCTGAGAGGAGGTGGAGTTTATGCAGTGATGCAAGGGATGGGGAATGGCTGTAAATACAGTTGAATTTTCCCCCTCTCTCACCTGCCACTCACCTCCTGCTGTGGGCCCGGTTCCTAACAGGCCATAGACTAGTAGCGGTCTGTGGCCCAAGGATTGGGGACTGCAACCATATGTGACAAACTTATAGCCAACATCATACTAAATAGGGAAAAATTGACAGCTTTCTTCTAATATCTGGAATAAGACAAGGATGTCTGCTTTTATTCAACATAGTACTGGATGTCCTAACCAGAGCAGTTAGACAACAAAAAGAAATAATGGGCAAAGTTTTGAAGAAGGAAGTCATATTGTCTCTGTTTGTAAATGGCATGATCTCATATATTGAAATTCTAAATATTTCACCAAAAGTGTTATAACTAATAAACAGATTCAGTAAACTTGTGGGATACAAAATGAACATACAAAAATCAGTAGCATTTCTATAATTCAATAGCAGACTATGTGAAACAGAAATCAAGACAGCAATCCCATTTACAACAGTTAGAAAACAAAAAAGAAAGCAGCACAAAGATCCTAGGAAGAAACTTATCTAAGGAGTTGAAAGATTTCTACAATAAAACAATGATGAAAGAAATTAAAGAGAACAAATAAATGGAAAAACAGTCTGTGTTCATGGATTGAAAGAATTAGTATTGTTAGAATGTCCATACTTCCAAAAGCAACCTACAGATTTATTCCTATCCCTATTAAATTCTAATGACATTCTTTGCAGAAATAGAAAAAACAATCCTAAAATTTATAAGGAACCACAAAGGACCCTGAATAGCCAAAGCAATCCTGAGCAAAAAGAACAAAGCTGAAAGCATGACACTACCTTACTTCAAAATATACTACAAAGCTATAGTAACCAACACAGCATAATAGAAGCATAAAAATAGACAAATAGACAAATGAAACAAAACAGAGAACACAGAAATAAATCCATGTGCTTACAGCCATCTGGATTTTGATTAAGGAGCCAAGAACACACATCAGGTAAAGGACAGTCTCTTCAATATATGATGCTGGAAAAACAGGATATCCATATGCAGAAGAATAAAACTAGACCACTATCTCTCGTCATATATAAAAATCAAGCCAAAATGAATTAAAGACTTAAATATACACTCAAAATTATAAAACTGCTAGGAAAAATAGGAAAAATGTTTCATGACATTGGTCTGTGCAAAGATTTTTTTGGATAAGAACTCAAGACACAGATAATAAAAGCAAAATAGATAAATGGAATTACATCAAGCTATAAATCTTTTACACTACAAAGAAAACAGCAGAGTGAAGAGACAACTATTGAATCAGAAAAATAGATTTGTAATCTATGCATATGACAAGAGATTAATATGCAGAATATATAAAGAACTAAAACAACTCAATAGCAAAAAACAAATAATGTGATTAAATTTAAATAATTGATAAAAGACCCAAATAGGCATTTCTCAGAAGAAAACATACAAATGGCCAACGGGTATACAAAAAATGCTCAACATCACCAAACAGCAAGGGAATGTAAATTAAAACTACACCTTACTCCAATTAGAATGGTTATTATCAAAACAACAAAAGATAAAGGTTCACGTAGATGTGGAGAAATGGGAACCCTTATCAACTGTTGGTGGGAATGTAAATTAGTACACCCATTATGGAAAACAGTATGGAGTTTCCACAAAAAATTTAGAAATAGAAATACCATATGATCTAGCAATCCCACCACTGGGTATTTATATTGAGGAAATGAAATCAGAATTTCAAAGAGATATCTACACTTTCATATTTATTGTAGGACTATTCACAATAGCCAAGATGTACAGTCAATCTAAGTGTCCATCTATAGGTGAATGTATAAAGAAAATGTAGTACAACACATAGCAGGAATCTATTTAGCATTAAAAAGAATGAAATCGTGTCATTTGTGGCAACATTGATGAATCCAGAGGACATTATGTTACATGAAATAAGCCAGGCACAGAAGGACAACCACCACACAATCTCATTCATTTGTGGGACATTAAAAAACTTATCTCATGGAAGTACAGAGTTGTAAAGTGGTTACTAGAGGATGGGAAGTGTATGGAGGAGGGGGAGATGGAGAAAAATTGGTCAAAGAGTACAAATTTACAATTAGCTAGGAGGAATAAGTTCTGGTGTTCTGTTTCACAGTATGGTTACTATAGTTAACAATATTGTATATTTCAAAATAACTAGAAGAAAGAATTTTAACTTCTCTTAGCACAAAAGAATGTTAAATATTTAAGGTGATGAATATGCTAAATACCCTGATTTAATCATCACAAATGTATACATGTATAAAATGTCACACCATACCCTTTAAATATGCAAAACTATTGTGTGCCAATTAAAAATAAAATAAATCTTATAAAAGAAGTTTTTCAAACAAGATATGAGGGAAAGCTGAATCTACAGAAAGAAATGAAGAAAATTTTATAAAAGAAAGTAGGCAAAAGAAATTTTAAAAATTTAATTGCATTGAAAATTTCTGTCTAGAGCAAAAATAGAATAATGCACTGTGGAATTTATAAAATATGTAAAAGTAGATGACAACAATAGCAAAAAGAACAAGAGAAAGAAATTAGAATTATACTGTTTTAAGGTGCTTACACTCTATGTGAAGTGTTTTAATATCTTTAGAAAGTAGATTTCACTAAATTAAGATAGAATGAGAGTAAACAAGAGGGCATAGATTACATATAAAAAGTGGCATAAGAGGCACTGAGAAGAGATATGACCAACAGAAAACAACCAATAAGATGGTAGATTTAAATCTAAACACATCAATAATTTAATAAATGTAAAAGTCCTAAAAACCTCCTAAAGGATAGGAATTGTTAGACTGGATAAAATATCAAGACCCAGTTATATAGAAGAAATCTATCTTAAATGTAAAGAAAATTAAAATAATACTGCAAACACTAATCAAAATAAAGTTGATGCAGCTATATATCTGACAAAGTTGACTTCAGAACAAGTAACATTATTGGGGACAGCCAGAAAATTCCATGATATTAATGGACTAATTTACCAGTAAGGAATACAGTCATAATGTATATGAACCTAACAAAGTAGCCTCAAAATACATGAATCTGGAACTGAAAGGAAAAATTTATAGTCAAATCTCCAATTATATTTGGAAACTTCAACACTCCACTCTCAGGTAATCATAAAATAATTTAAAAATGCATAAGGGAATAGAAGACATGAACAACACTCTAAGACATTTCAATCAAATAGACATTTATTGAACAACAATAATATTAGGATGAACATTTTTTTCAAGTGCACATGAAAAATTCATCAAGAATGCCCATATTCTGGCTGGGTACACGAGCTCAAGCTATAATCCCAGTACTTTGGGAGGATGAGGCAGGAGAATTACTTGAGGCCAAGAGTTTGAGACCAGCCTGGGCAACATACTGAGATTCTGTGTTTACGAAATACATACATTCATACATAAAAATAAAGATACCCAGGCGTGGTGGCATGTGCCTGTAGTCCCAGCAGCTACTGGGGAGGATGAGGTAGGAGGATTGCTTGAGTCTTAGAGTTGGATGGTTGGATGTTGCAGTGAGCTGTGATCATGCCACTGCACTCCAGTCTAGGGGACAGAGAAAGATCCCGTCTCGAAAAGAAAAAGAATAAGAACAACAACAACAGCAACAACACCCCCAAATTGGACATCTCTGCAGATCCTATAGACATAAAAAACCAGAATATTGTAAAAAAAACTTTTCAAATTATTTGCAATTATTAAATTGGCTCTCTAGTAATCAATACCTCTTAAGTCTCTTCTAGGGTCTCTTATAACACTGTGTGCTGTGTTTTGAAATTATAATTTTCCTTGGAATAACTTCTGTCAGGTCTGTGTCTGGCATGTACTTTAAATTTGATTAGTGTGCATCCTGAAGTGGGGACTTAATATGCATTTATTAAAGCTTTAGACACTAGAAGTCCAATGAGCTACCCATTTTGCCACAGAGCTTAGATACCTTAAAAATTGAAAAATGCATCTGGGGTTTGGCATTGATTTAATAAAACTTCTAGGACCATAAAGGAGCCATCCTGATCCAGGGAGATGCAGTCAGGCTGCGGTTGCTATAGGAACAGTACCTCTACTCAGGTGTCAGGAGGACTTCTGGTTAAGAGTTAGTAGAACAAGACAATGGTACATGGAGGCAGTTTTATTTGTTTAAGATATACATTTTTTTCGCTACGGACTTTAACTTGTAAGAATTAGATAATTTCATTTCGGACTTTAATTTCCTTGGATTTTAACACTTTAAGAAGCTTTAATTATTGTTACTGAATTTAAAATTTTGACATTTGTCTATATAGTTGTGTTTCATTATTTAAATATCTTTATGTAACATTTAACCTTATAGAAGGTCTCGAATAGGCTCTGTTCAACAGTGTGGAGTAAGATATAGTACATGGAAAGCTTTCAGCCTTGGTTGAAGAAAATGAAATTGATTGATACACATTTTTAGAATTTTTTGGAGAAAACAATTACTAACCACCAATTCCTGGAATATACACAAAGGTGAATTGGTTAATTTGGGGTCAGTGGGGTCTTGTGAATGTAGGAACAGGATGACAATTATATTATACTGATAACTTCTCCAAGAAAAATAGAAAAATATAGGTAAACATAGGAGAGCTTAAACCCCATATTTATACATGGTTAAGAATACTGACTAATGCTAGATAGTTTTCTCCATGCCTTATATTTCTATGCAATAGTATTAACATATTTTCTTAAACACTACTGCATTCTTGTACATTTTCAACTAGGAGAGGCAGAGTCACTTATTGTTTGATAGAAGAAGCTGTGCAGATAAAGATCAGCTCCCTGGGAGCCAGTTGCCCAAGTTGCTTGCTTCTCTGTGAATTGAGTTTTACAAGGAACAGATTCCAATATTAAGAATCCTTTTGCTGTCCACTATGCCTACGAAAGGTTGAGTATAACGCAATATTAGGAAGCCTTGTGTTAATTTGCAACCAAACCATGTTCTCCACTATAAACTTATAAACAATAATGCCAATAGTTTTCTCTCCATTTGACTTCTTGTTCTTTAATTTTCAACTGGTTCAGATAATAGAAAAGGGGAAAAGAGAGCTATTCATCAATTTCCCTTATAATCTTCCAATTTTTTCTGTATGCATTATAAAAAAATGAATGCAAGATACAGAAACTTAACTTTGGACTCCATTAGTCACATTAATTTATTTCAAAAAGGATTTAGTTTATTACCAAAATCAATATTTAAAATATGTATTAAAGAAATGAATGTTTATTACTTGGTTGTCATATGATTTAAAAATTCAGTATTTATCCTACCTATTTTAGAATTAGTACTTTTCATAATGATTAGAAAAATTATTATTCATTAGCATTTTATTTTGCCATCTTCTGTTGTCAAAGCAACCTTTCGTTCTCTACTCAATTACTAAGCAGTAGAAAAATGATAGTTTCTTAGCTCCATTTAAATAATTGGACTTGTAATATACAAAGTTTTTGAAAGTGTCTTTGCTTTCCAAACTTAAACTATCAATTATAATTACTATGTTTTAAAGGGATTAAGATATTATCCATGTTTACCTCTACGTAATTTTGAACAACTAATTTCATTTTAAGATTATGTCAAGGAAGGGTAGCAGTACCTCAAACTTACATGAAGAAAACTGTTATAAAACTTTTTGTGTAGTATGCTTTGTAAACTTAATGACACTATTATAAAAGATGCTATAATGATGCATATCTAGAAGTGTATATATTAATACAATGATATTTCAGTATGTGAGAGAATCCATCAAATAGTGCATTTCCTTGATTACAAAAGTACCATGTAATCTGCAATGATAAACTGTTCTTTTTGTTTGGAGAGCTGTCTCTTCAACCACATCTGAAAAAACATAAATTGTACAGAGTAAGTGAAAGCATTTTGACATTATGAAAATTATGTCCAATATTCATTTTAAATTAAAAAAAATTGGCATATTTTATAGATAGGATCATATTTTTCTTATAAAATCTTTAAAAATAAAAAGGAAGCTAAACATTTTTAGAAAAGTCTTATTCACTTTGTTTTGCATTTCCTACATTGGAGTTAAACATTTAACAATTTTGCGTGTATCCCAGTAAACATTTAAAATTAAGAAAACATATTTTCATCTTTGTTAATCACATTATAATAGGAAGCTGCTTAATTTCTTCTAAGTTAGTTTTATATGTAAATATATGTCTTACAGCTATTTCCTTGTCAATTCATGTAGCACTGATTATTTAATAATTACTATACAGTAGTCCATAGCATGCTTGTACAGTAATGTCTTTAATTCTTGTCAGAGTAGCCTTTAATATCTTTCTGAAGTTTTACTACTGCAAATACCACCATAGGGAATATGGCTGTGCAAGTCTCTTTGTGCACATTGCAAATAGTTTTAGATATATGCCTATAAGGAGATTTGCTAGATCAAATGACATGCACACTCTAAATTTTGCTAGAGATATGAAGTTGCCAACCAGAAAAGCAGTACCAATTTAAGCCTTTCACTAGCAATGTATGAAATTATGCACCTCCCATAACCATTTTCCATACCGTATTATATCATATTAAAAATTATGAAAGTAAAATGATGAGGTAAATTTATATACCATATTTTCTTGAAATATATACTTTCTTGATAATTACAGAATTTGACTATATTTTCATATACTTATTGGCCATTAATTTTTCTTGTGTATTTAATTACTAAAACTGTTTTCATATTCCTTGCCTGTTATTTTTACTTATAAAAAATTACTTAAAATTCTAAGCAATTAAAAGCGGTATAAAAAGAACTAAAATCTATCTAAATCCTAGTCAGGATAAAAACACTATTAACATAATTTTAACTATCTTCTTTATGCATACACACAAATAAAAAAAGATTATATCATGATGCAATTTTTCAAGAACGTATTAATTTATTCAACATAAGGTGTAGTCTTTTATTATGCCAACTAGCATATAAGTCTAACTATTTTAAAATAGCAAATAATTCACCTTTGTATAAATGCATTTAAGCTATTAAACTAATATCCTATGAAATAACTTTTAGAATGTGGACATTTATTTGATATAAGCCACACTGTAATGATCATTCTTGTGTGTATATATACAAGTGTGTGTGTGTATATATATATATATGTGTGTGTGTGTGTGTGTGTGTGTGTGTGTGTATACTAGCACACACACACAACCCTTCTGCATTATTGTCTCAGGTTATCTTTATTAACATAAAACAGTTGGGGCAAATGATGTGCACATTTTAAACATTGGTAAATATTTAAATACTGTAAAACTGCCTGACACTTAGGTTACATAAATTTATAAGTTATTAGAGACATGATTTTCATAGCAAGATTACAAATCCTAGAGCTCTAGAGTTTATTTTTTCTTATTTAGCTATCAGTTAGAGGGCAAAAATATTCTATTATTGTTTTTATTTGAATTGATTTGTTAATGTGGTTGATGCATGTTGAATTTTATTGGCAAATTGTAATTCCTCTTTTGTGAATTATTTGTTTATGTTCTTGGGCTACATTTACCTTCAGAATTTTTCTTTTTAATATGGATTTGTACAAGCCTTTCTTAAATTTTTACCTGTGATAATATTATAGAATATTCTTTGATTTGTCTTTTTTAAGTATATATATTATTTTAATTGCCATTATTACTGTTTCATTATATTGCTGATTATGTAATCAAAGACTCATTTTAAAGTATAAACACAGCAGGTTTTATAATTTTTCTAGGAGTATATTCAAAACAATATGACACTGAACCAGTTACAGAAAACCATTATAGAATTTGGAATATTTATGCATTATAATTTAGAATAGTACTATTATCAGTTGCATCTTTGTGGTATTTTTTTGCCTTGACAATTTTTTTAGGTCAAAATTTTAAAATTAAATAAAAAGTGATATGTGGGTATATTCTTTGATTCTTTAATTACATTTATCAGTCTTGCACTGGTGCCATATTATTTAATGAAATTTATTATAATGTATTTTGACAAATGGATAATAATCTTTCTTTATTAGTATTTATTTTAGCTATTTTCTATATTAGTCTTTATTAGTCTATATTTTATCTGTATATTAATCCTTCTATATTAGTAAATTTATTTTAATGTATTCTGATAACTGGGTGAATATCTTTCTATTAGGTTATTAAGTATGAATGTGTGATTTCCTGAAGTAATAAGTTTGACAGTTGATATCTCTGACATTTCACTTTACACTTCTTTTTTTTATTGTGAAGATGCACCCTCTTTCTTTCAAACGTACATTTTGCCTTGTGATTATCTCTCAAATTTTTTTAGAGCAATATTTGTGAAACCATGGCTAAGTCAAAAATCCGTGTTACTTTTTAAAATGAATTTCACCGTGGAACCAATGCAGCACAGACACCAACAAAGTATTTGGGAAGGACATGAGTAATGAACGCACAGTACGTTTATGATTTGAGAAATTCCATTCTTGTGATTTTACTCTTCAAATGAAACATGTGGGTGACCTGAGACCAAGGTGGAGAACGGTGAGCTGAAAGCTGTGGGGGAAGTGAATCCTCTCAACCTACACATGAATTAGCAGCAAAGTTTGACTTTACTATTTCAACAATATTGGACTATTTGAAACAAATCAGCAAGGTAAAGAAGCTGGATAGATGGGTACTGAATGAATTAAATGAGTTTCAGAAGAGAAATCACCTCGAAGCGTGCTTCTCTTTGCTGTCACGATATAAAGGCGAACTATTTCTACACCGTATTGTTATGTGTGATGAAAAATGGATTCTTTTGACAATCACAAGCATTCAGCACAATGGTTAAATAAAGATGAAGTGCCTAAACACAGCCTCAAACTGAATATTTGTCAAAGAAAAGCTAATGGTGTCTGTTTGGTGGTCCAGCGCTGGTATTATCCTCTACAACTTCAGGAAACCCAGTCAATCGATTACAGCCGATGTCTACTGCAATGAACTGGACAAAATGATGAGGATGTTTGCAATTAAGCAGCCAAAATTGTTCAACAGAGATAGGCCAATCCTCTTGCAAGACCACATAGCACAAAGAACAATGCTGCTCAAGCTACAGAAGTTGGACTTGGAAATTCTCTGTCATCCATCATATTAACCAGACCTTGCACCAACTGACTACCAATTCTTCCAGGCTTTGGACCATTTCTTGCAAGAAAAAGTATTCAATTCTCAACAAGCTGTGGAAAACGCCTTTCACGATTTCCTCGCCACTGGCTCTCCAGGCTTCTTCACTGCTAGCATAAGCAAGCTACCATTAAGATGGCAAAACTGTGTCAACACTTTATGCACATACTTTAATTGTACTTATTCTTGTTTCAGATATAATAAACTAAACTTTTGATTTGAAGTTATACATTTCATATGCAATGACCTAATATATTAGTCTTTATTTTAGGAATTATCTGACAATTTTCTATATTTTTTTTCAAGGATGAATGTCAAAATTGTTTATGATTAAGAAATGGGAGTATGATGTGAACAGAGATTTCTCAAAAGACATACAAATGGCCAACAGGTAAACAAAAACATACTCAACATCACTTATCATCAGGGAATGCAAATAGAAACCACAATGATGTGTCATCTCATCACAGTTGGGATGGCTATTGTCAAAAACCAAAAAATAACAAATACCAGTGAGGATGAAGAGAAAAGGGAACTTTTATACACTGTTGGTAGGAATGTAAACTAGCACAGCTATGGTGGGGAACAATTGGGAAGTTCCTCAGAAAACGACAAATGGAACTACCATATGATCCAGGAATCCTACCACTGTCACTTATTCAAAGGAAAGGAAATGAGTATATCAAAGAGACATCTACACCCCCATGGTTATTGCAGCACTATTCACAATAAACAAAATATGTAACCGATCTTGGTGTCCAACAGCAGCTGAAGGGTAAAAGAAAATTTGACATGTGTATATAAATAGAGAATACCAGAGGCTGGGAAGGGTAGGGGGAGGAGAGGGAAGGAAGACATTTGCTAAAGGACACAAAATTACAGCTAGATATGAGAAATAAGTTCTAGAGTTCTATATCACTGTAGGATGACTATAATTAACAATAACATCTTAGGTAGTTTCAAATAGCTAGAAGGAGTATAGTTAATGTTCCCAACACAAAGAAATAATACATTTTTGAGATAGTGGATATCATAATTTCCCTTATTTTATCATCGTACATTATATGCATCAAAACATCAACATGTACCCCATAAATATGTACAAATTATTATGTGTCAATTTAAAAAGTTAATTTAAATTAATAAAATTATTTATAAAGTATCAAATGAATCCAAAACTCATAAAAGCACTCTAATGTATAAAATATTTTTGAGAAATTCATCAAAATCTCAATCAAGCTCCAACAGATTTTCTGGATAGAAATTAGCAAACTGATTCATAATTTAATCGGAAATGTAAAGTGCCTGGAAGAGCAAAAACAATTTTTAAAAGAATAAAATTGAAAGCCTTTTACTTCCTTAACTAGTCTCAGCACTATCAAGACTTATTTTAAACCATAATCAATGTGACAGTGGTATATGACAAACGTATAGATCAACAGAACAGAGTAGAGAGTCTCGATTGGCCCATGCTTATATATTTAAGCGAATTCTAGAAAAGATACTAAGTCAAATAAATGGCAAAAGGATCTAATGTTTCACTTAAATGGTGCTGGATCATCAACTGAATATCTTTTTGGAAAAAAAGTAAAATTTCACCTTTATTTTATAGCATGCACAAAAATTAACTTATGCTGGATCTTAAGATAATCCACAGGTATAAAGATAACAACTACAAGCATAAAACTTCCCAAAGAATATATAGGAGATAATATTTGCAAATTTGGGGTAGGCAAGATTTCTTGGAAAAGACATAAAAAGCCCAAACAAAAGAGAAAAAAACAGAGATAAGTTTAATCTGATCACATTAGAAACTTGTGTTCTTCACAAGATACTATTAAAAAATAAATAGGAAAGCCTCAGACTTGGAGACAATATTTGCTATGTATCTGTCTGACAAGGGGCTCTGTCCATAATGTATAAAGACTTCTACAAGCCAAAAAATGAAATTCAACTTTTAAAAATTGGGAAAAATATTGGAACAGAAATTTCACAAAACAAGGTATAGATAATGGCAAATAAGCATTCACTATTCTTCAGGTAAATGAAAATTAGCTGCACGAAGTAATACCTCACACTGATTAGAATGCCTAAAATCAGAAGATCTGGTGGGATGTTTTGATGGGTAGCCATTCAGATGACCCTGAATGATCCTCGCATTCTCATATCACTCTCACACGCTCTTGTGTAACTGCCTACTCTTGAATAACTCTCTTCTAATCAGTAGAATATGGCAAGTTTGAAGCGATGCAACTTTCAAGATTAGGTTATAAGAGCTGGCAACTTCTGTTTTGTTAGCAGATTCTCTATCACTGGCTTTGGTTACATAAGCTACCAGTTTGGAGAGGCCATTGATCAGGGAATGGAGGGCAGCCTACAGTCATTAGCTAGCAAGTAACTGAGGCCCTCAGTCCAGCCAGTCCTAAAGAAATCAGATCCTACCAACGACAATGTAAGTGAGCCTGGAACTGGAACATCCTCAGTAGAACTTTCTGATGGGACTCCAGCCTTGACACCTTGATTTCAGGCTTCTGAGAGAACACATGGCAGAGGCCCAGATCCCTCAACCCCAGGGGCTATGTGATATTATATGCACGTTGTTTCAAGCTGCTAAATTTGGGGGTAAATTATTATGCAGCACTAGATAACTAATAGATGTAAAGGAAATGGAACTCTCGTATATTACTACCGGTAAGAAAGCAATATGATTCAGGCACTTTGGAAGACTGGCAGTTATTTACATAATTAAGCTACTTCCAGCATATAAATGAGCAATTCTACTCCTTGGTGTTTATTGAAGGCAAATATGAGGATGTCTACAAAAATAAGTCTAGATAAATATCAAAAAAATGGCCATCATAAAACAAACAAATGAACCAAGTATGGTATATTTATGTAATGGAATACTTCTCAGAAAGAAAAATGAATGATCTGCTGATACACACAATAGAATGAGTGAATCTAACAAATATTATTGTAAGCAAAATAAGTGAAATACAAATGAGTACATGTGTATGATTCTATTCATATGAAACTCAAACACAGGCCAAATTAACCCATAGTGCCAGAAACCAGCTTATTGGCATTGTGGGGTGAAGAAGAAGAGCAATTTCATGCAAAAGTGGGATAAGGGATATTTCTGAAGTAGTGAAAATATTCTGTATCTTTATTGGGACAATGGTTACATGGGTATTTTCATTTATTCAAATTTTATACACTCAGGATCTATGTTTTAATCTATTAAGTTATAACAACAAAATTAATGTGTATATGGATTTTTCAATTTTTAGTAAACTGTATATAAATGTAGAATAACACAAATATTTATGTAAAGTTGGTATGACATGAAAATACATTCACCCTCATAAGAGGAGTTTTCTTTTTTATATATTTCAATAGATTTTGGGGGCATAAGTGGAATTTTGTTACTAGATATGTTGTGTAATGGTGAAACATGGGCTTTCAGTGTACACATCACTCTGATAGCATACTCTGTACTCAATAGGTAATTGTTCAACCCTCATACCCCTCTCACCTTCTCTTGCTTTTTCCATTCTGCAATTTGAGGTGTCTTCATGCTATTTTCCATAAAGGTTGTACTAGCTTGTAGTCCCACCAACAGTGTATAGAATGTTCCTTACTTTTGACAACCACGCCAGCATCTGTTGTTTTGGGACTTTTTGATAAAAGCCATTCTCACTGGAGTTAGGTGATATCTCATTGTTGATTGGATTTGCATTTCCCTGATAGTTAGACATCTTGATAATTTTTCATATGTTCATTGGCTATTTGTCTATCTTCTTTTGAAAAACTTCTGTTCATGTTTTTTGCCCACGTTTTAATGGGGTTGCTTGAGTCTTTCTTGCTGATTTGCTTGAGTTCTTTGTAAAATCTGTTAATTATCCCTTTATTGTGTGTATAGCATGCAAATATTTTCTCCCATTCTTTAGGTTGTCTATTTGCTCTGTTGATTGTTTCCTTGGCTGTGCAGAAGCTTTTTAATTAAATCAAATTCCATTTATTAGTTTTGCTGTTGCTGTGATAGCCATTGGGGTCTTTCTCATAAATTACTTACTTAGGCTGATATCTAGAAATGTTTTTCCAACATTTTCTTCTAAAATTCCTGTAGTTTCACATTTTAGGTTTAAGTCTGTTATTTACCTTGAATTAATTTTTGTGAGAGGTGAGAGATAAGGATCCTATTTCAATCTTCTGCATGTGGCTATACAATTTTCCCAGACCATTTATTGAATAGGGATTCTTTCATCCACTGTGTGTTTTTGTCTGATTTGTCAAAGATCAGATGGCAGTATGTGGATGATTTTATATCTGAGTTCTCTGTTCTATTCCATTGCTCTAGCTCTCTATCTTTTGCTTGTATCATGCTATTTTGGTTACTATGGCCTTGTAGTATAGCTTAAAGTCTGGTAAAGTGAGTCCTCCTGGTTTGTTCCTTTTGCTTAAGGTTGCTTTTGCTATATGGGGTCTTCTCTAGTTTCATATGAAGTATGGAATTATTTTTTTCTAGATCTGAAAAAAATGACATTGGTATTTTGATGAAGATTGCATTAAGTCTGTAAATCACTTTGGGTAGTATGGACATTTTAATAATATTGATTGTGTTGATCCATGAGCATGATATGTTTTTCCATTTGTTCACATCTTCTGTGATTTCCTTCCTCAGTGATTTGTAGCTCTTCTTGTAGAGATCCTTCACCTCCATGGTTAAATATATTCCCAGGTATTTTTATTTTCTTTGTTGCTATGTGAAATGTATTGACTCTTTGATTTGATTCTTGGTTTGACTATTATTGGTGTGTAGAAATGCTATTGATTTGTGTACATTGATTTTGTAATCTGAGACACTGTTGAATTCATTTATCGGTTCCAGTAGCCTTATGGCAGAATATTTAGGATTTTCTAGATCTAAGATTATATCATCAGCAAAGAGTGATAGTTTGACCTCCTCTTTCCCCATTTGGATACCCTTGATTTCCTTCTCTTGTCTTATTGCTCTGGCCAGGACTTCCAGCACTATGTTGAATAAAAGTGGTAACAGCAGGTATCTTTATGACCAAAACACAGCCAACATCATACTGAATGGGGAAAAGTTGAAAACATTCCCACTTAGAACTGGAATATTACACCTCAATTTTAGAAATAAATCAAAGAATCCGCCAAACCTTTTTACCCCCCAGATAAGTGAATAGTTAAAGGAGTCTAGCCCATTTAGAGAGTAGATATACTTACATAACAGTGTCTATAGTTTAGACTGAAGATGAGACAAAGGGATATTAAGAGAAAAGTTAAATTTACTTAACACACAATTTTAATGTTTGGAAATGACTGAGCATCCCACTGTGCTTTGACTGAGATACTCTGTAAGAACTGCTGTTTCCAACTATATAAAACAAATTTAATATTTATTTTATATGCTTATGAAACTTTAAATCATATTTTGAATTTCTGTAATTTAATGTGAGTGTTTTTAGATTTTCCTTTCCATATATTATTCCATATATTATTACCAATAAAGTAACATAGAAATCTCTACAGACTTTTATTGATACAATCTTGGCTTATATTTTTCCATTAAATTATGTTTTATGTCCAAACAGTCAAGCATAAGATACCGTTGTAAATAATTTCTAAGTTCTGTATTCACAAATATATTTATCTGCCAAATTTCATGAAATCCACATTTATTTATGACTACCTATCTTCTTGTTTTGGATTATAGATTATAGTCATACCTCCTTTGGCTTCAACCTCTTTCCTCATTTTTAGTAAAAAGAAATGCTCCTTATGCTCACAATGTTACATTCTTTTCTTGCATGCATAATATTTCCATAAAAATCAAGCAAAAAGGAGATAAATAGATGATAGGTATTTAATTTATATTAAAATTAATCCACTGCTTTTATTCTCAATTGCTTTCCCTGGCTCCTTAAAGCTGATGGGATAATGTCCACCTTCCCTCCTATCTGGCAATGGGCTCAAAACAATCTTTGTGTCTGAGGCAATCTCAAAAAAGACAGAACCTATGTCATGGGGTTACTGCCCCTGATCCCACCCAAAATAAAACAAAAACAAACAAAACAAACAAAGAAACAAAACCCAGGAATTTAAGATCAATTCCGTGGGTCTTGATACAGATTCATGGAACTGCCACAGATTTGTTTCTATATTGGTTCT
>VSMD01046413.1:0-71710 GCA_008750895.1 Mirza zaza
CCCCACGGCCCCGGTTCCCCCCCCATGGTCCCAGTCCCCCACCCCACCGCCCCGGTCCTCCCCACCATGGTCCCAGTCCCCTCCCCCCCACCACAGCCCCGGTCCTCTCCAAGCGGAGCCCGGGAGAGCAGGGGCTTTGCTTTCCAGTCTGGATGCATAAGTGAGGTGATAACGTAAGGGGAAGGGCTAGCCGCTAGTTAAACATAAACAAAGGCAGGTTTTTATTTTTGCACTCTAGCCCCGTATTTAGGTACGAAGCCTTTGCGAGCAAAGCAGTCACAAGCTGGTCAACACTGGTTTCTAATGTCCAGTATGAGACAGGTGCTTGGGAGACAAGCCGGGAAACGAGACGTGCAGCTCGTGTTTTCAGTAGATGAGATTTAACACACACAGGGTAGTAGTAGGAAACGAACTCATAGTTAAACAGGGCCGTTTGGGTTAAATTCTGGGGGCGCTGGGAGGAGGGCAATGCCGTTTCCTGCTGGGGTGAGTTTGCTCAGCCATTATCATAATCACAGTCACAATCAAAATAATAACACAAGTGATCGAGCATTTTGAGGCAGACACTGGCCTAGGCGCTATGTATCTAATTTATTATTTAATCCTCACCACCACCTTAAAGGAGGGCATTTACCCGTGTTTTCCGGAGGGCTGAGGCTTAAAGAGAAGTAACTTGCTCATGTCACGTGGCTAGGAAGCGACAAAGTCAGGGCGGAGCCACAAGAGGGCGCTTCTCCCTTTTCTGTACAGTCCTGTGGGTCTCTTTCCACCTCCTCCTCAGCTTTGGGAGTATGGGCTGCAGGTAGGGTGAGGACATTTGTGGAACTGGAAATTATGCTACGTCTGGCCTAACAGGAAGCAAAACTTTTGAATTTAGGAGTATTGTAAAATCTAAGATATTGATTATCAATACCATATGGGATGAAACTGTAAAGCTATGCGAGCCCTTTGTGAGTAAGCCACATCGCGTGTGTGTGTGGTGTGTGTGGTGCATGCACACACACAAGCGTGCACACTTATCTATTGCTTCCTCCAAATTAGTCCTGGGTTCTCCCTTCCCTTGATTACGCTTCGGACTAACGCCTCTTTTTACCTCTGTGTATTTGCACATGCTGTTCCTGTCCCTGGTGTTAATTTCACCAGCACCTCTGCATGTCTAAACTCTACTTATTCTTTACAGAGGAGTAGCATCGGCCATTTCTGATTGCCCCATCTGTAAGTAACCACTCCAGTTTCTAATTATCAACTCATCTAAAGTGATAGTTTTCAAGCCTTCATTAAGGCATGTTGTATACACTGATTCTCCCCAGCAGATTTTGGGCGTCTACAGGGCAAAGGCCCTGTCTACTTTATGCACTGAAGCCTTGTACCCATGTTGGGTTTTGATGCTACGTAACTGCATATTTGTGGTTCCCACACCTGGTGGCACATCCCAGTCAGCTTTTTTAAACGTAGGGCTCTCCACACTTTCACCTGGAGACTCTGCCTAGCTGGGTTGAGGCTGAAGCCTGGCGACTATGTTACGTGGACAGTTGGCCCCATCCCTGTGGCACCTGCCTCTGCCACACCGGTCGATGCCTCCCCAGCTCATGTCATGGCTTCATGGGGCAGGAGAGGGCTTTCCCTGTGACACTTGGAGAATAGCGTGGGTCTGCTGGTAGGGGCTCAAAGTGGACTGATGCCACATTACTGCCCCACTCGGGAGTGGCTTTATAGGATGTCGGGGACGGAACCCTCCCAGTGCACAGAGCGGCGAGAAGTACCCTTGTTTGTCCATTTTGTGTGGAGGGAGAAGGGGCCTCAGGTCACTTACACAGACTACAGGACAGTGGTGTATGATTTGGTCAGCAGTTCTGGAAGGAGTAGGAGTGGAAGGTCTGGGGAAGAAGTGTGTGGCCGAGCCTATGGGAGTGAGCACAATGCATGCAGATCTCTGTGTTGCCCATCAATGCCCATCTGAGAGTAAGCACAGCAGAGAGGCCCCTCAACAACTGGGTAGACAGCAGGACTCATGTGGTAGATGTCTGCCAGCCTCTGTCCTTCGTCACTCCAGCAGTCACACCGTGGGCCTGTGGGTGGAGGAGCCACAGTAGCAGGCAGGGAGGCTTTGCCTGGACCCAAAGCTGGTCTGGTTACTGTCACTGCTGAATACCTGACCTGTTGGAGGCCTTGATGTGGTACATCCGGAGCCCAGCCAGACGGGTGCTGGCAAGTTGATTCCAGCAGGCCCTTTGTGCCCTGCAGGGGACAGTGATTCATCCTTTTTGGAACCGATCCCTTCAGATATTGGTATGCCTTTCCTGTGCCTTAGCTGGTATCATCCAAAGGTTCACAGAGTGCCTGGTTCCTGGCACAGGACTCCGCATGGCAGCTTGTTGGACGAGAGGCCACCTTGCACAGTGGAGGAGGTGTGATAATGGCCGCTGCGCACTGGACGCTCTGCACCTGCCTACACCACACCACCTAGAGCGTTAGAAGGTTGGAATGGTCTGTGGGCCTTTAACCCCTAAACTGGAGTCAGCTTGTCATGCATGCCCCTTAGGTAGGGCCCTCCAGACATCCAGGGACCCTGAATGCAGGTGTATCATAGAGGAGGACAGGAGAACAGACAGAGTAGGAGCTCGGGCCTGGGAACCTGAGCGCAGAATGAGACTACATATCTAGGAGCGGGAATTGTACTTTTAAAAGCTCTTGAGGTAAGTCAGGTGCTCTCCCAGGTTGGGGAACCACTGGGGTATGGAAAGAGGATGAAATGTGGAGCAGGAAGAGCTAGATGTGTGTCCTGGTGCCACGCCACCACTCACCCAAAGTGACCTCCGTCCTTCACGGGCTGAGGCGAGGGTCAGAGAGAACTGCGATCAAGGTACCAACTGGGATACAGTGTGTGAACCATTATTAAATAAGTTAATATACGCAAGGCTTGTAAAACAGTGCCTGCATTACACAAGAGCTCTATGAAAACATTAGCTTATTTTTACGCAAATGGTTGTTATTCTTAACAAAGGCTGGGGCACAGAAAAGGCACTGATGAGGGCTGAAGACTTATCTAAATTCTTCCTGTCCATTGGCTTCATGAGAACCCAGCAGTGGGGGCCAGGGCTGCCATTTCTTCCTTTTTTTCCCCCCTCCACTTTTTATTTGAAAATAATTTCAAACTTACAAAAAGTTGCAAATATAAAATAGTGCAACAAGCACTTATATACCCTTTACTCAGATTCACCTGTTGGAACATTTATTCCCATTTACTTTATTGTTCATGCTTTTTCTTCCTGTCTCTAAATGTATGGAATATATGTACATACATATTTATATACATGTGTACATACAAGTTTACTTATTTATAGCATAATATATATGTATACACATTTTTTTCTGAATAATTTAAGGGTGAGTTACACCACTGCCTTTAATCCTCAATACTACATTATACTAAATATTAAACTACAATACTAAGAGTACTAAATACCACGATAGGGACAGTCTCTTACATAAACACAGTACAGTTATTGACCTCACAACTTTGCCTTGATAACAATATGTTATTTGCTGTCCATATTTTGCTTTTATCAGTTGACCTAATGATGTCCTTTATAGCATTTACCCCTCCAGTACAGAATCTGGTCTAGGGTCAGGTTGCATTCAGTCAACTTGTCTCTTTAGCTTTCTTTCATCTGGGACATTTCCACAGCCTTTCTTTTATAACATTGACATTTTTGAAGGACCCATCTCCCCACCTCCCCATTTTTTTTTATAGGACATCTCTCATGCTACATCTGTCTGGTGTTTCCTTGTGGTCGGGTTGTGGCTGTGCATTCTTGGCCCCATGCGTCCTGTCATGCAGGATCACCACTCCTAATAGGACAAGAGTGCTGATGGCAGATGAGCCCTGGGCTGCCCATGTTCCCTTCCTGGCTTGGCACCAGGGAGGGAGTCGGGGAAGCCAGAAATACAAATGAAGCCATAAGCTTCAGGAAATCTTGGGTGTCATTCCATGTAAACAATACAGCTGGACAATTGGAAAGCTGGGCAGCTGGAAATGCAATCAAAAATTCAAGCCAATAGAATGAGGCAGAGCAATGTCATTCCAAGATTAAAGCCACCTGCACATTTCAATGATGAAATGTTGGATTTCTGAACAACGACATATACTAGGTATAACATAGATGGGGCTGGAGTTTTTTTTTTTCTTTTAGCTCTGAAGTTGCTATTATTGTATTTATTTTACAAATGGGGAAACTGAGGCTTGGGGAGTCAACTAACTTGCATATAACCACGTGGTAAGCCCTGGAGCTGAAGTTAGACCCCAAGCCTGCCTGCATACCCTGTGCCGTCTCCATGAGAGCAGTGCTTTGCATAAAAAGTTCTCCGCAAGTTTTAGTTTGAGGAAGGTGAGTTGTAAATAGATCAATTCTCCAAGACAGCACACTTGCTCAAGGAGCAAGGAGAGGGATAGCATGAGCTGAGGTGCAGATGTAGAAACCAGAGTGATGTGGAGCCCTGCATAGAAGGTTCTAGAGCCCTGTCTCAGGAATGTTAAGGTTAGCCTGGGCCAGCTCCATCCTGAGACACAGCACATGACCCTAGCATTTTTCTTTGGGGCCTGAGAGATACTTCTGGGGTCCAGAGACTATTAGGGCTTGTGGTTCTGCATGTGTGTATGTGCCAGTTATGAGTACAATCTCGAATCTTTCCCTGAAAAGGTAAACCATCATTTAAACTATTTAGCCACACTCTGAGGTCTCTGAACTGCCATTTCTTCATAATAATAACTATAATAATAATGATATAAAAATACCAGTGACTATAATGATAATTGCCTATCTCACTGGGGTACTGTGGGGATGAGATAATGAACTCAAAAGTGCTTTGTAATCCAAAAAGAACTATCATTATGCTGGCATGTTGCTAAATACCTGTTATTATCACTGTTATCCAGATGTTGAGGAGGGGCCAGCTGACCTGATCATGGTGTGGGTCCCACCCTCTCATGTTGAAGAGAGTTTATTTCATTTCAAATGAAGTGGTGGACACAGCCTTAACATTTATCCCCTCTTTCTTGGGGGAAAACAGCCATAATGAGGATTGACCATTGATCATGTACCAGGTACTTTATAGATACTATTTATGTAATTAAAATAAATTTTTTAATTATACATAGTCATTCCTATTACCCTTTTAAAATGAGCTATTTAAGAACAAGTTGCACACATGATGCCCCAACATCTCTAAATACTCCAGTGGGTCTTTTCCCAAAAGGGACACATTTATAAATAATCACTACACAATCTCGTAAATCAATACTGATATATTTCTATTCAATCTATGGACTCCATTCAGGTTTTGCCAACTGTCTCAATAATTTCATTTTTTCCTTTCTGGTCTAGGATCCAGACCAGGATCACACCTTGCATTTAGTTGCCTTTGTCTCTTTGGTCTCCTTCATTCTGGAGTAGCTTCTCAGGATTCCCCTGTTTTGCATGACCTAGAAGGATTTAAAGAGTACTGACCTGTCTTAGTCTGTTTTCTGTTGCTATAACAGAATACCATATAACTGGGTAGTTCAAAAGAAAAGAAATTCATTTATTACAGTTCTGGAGGCTAGGAAGTCTAAGATCCTAGTCCTAAAATCTAGGATCTAGGTCCTAGGTTTTTAATGAAATCCTTTTATTAAAAGGATTTGTTCTATAAAACTTGGATTCAGTCAAAAGGCTGCATTTAAAGACCTAGAAGGCCACAGGCTCCCTACTGCTGATCTAAGAGCTTCAGATGGTGAGGGCCTTCAAGCTAATAGAACCAGGCAGAGCAATGCCATTCCAAGATCACAGCATGGCAGAAGGCATTCACATGGCAAGAGGGCAAGAGCATACCATCTCAGGTCTCTCTTGCTCTTCTTTTAAGGCAACAGTCCTATAGAATTAGGTCTCCACTCTTATGATCTCACTTAACCTTAATTTCTTCCTAAAAACCTATCTCCAGATGTCATCTTATTGGGGATTATATTTCCAACACATGAACTTTTGGTGAACACATTCAAACCATGGCATGACCTTTCATTCTGAAGGCTTACCCAGGTCTGTCTGATACATCCTCATGGCTAGACTCATGCCATGTGTACTTGGCAGGAATTCCACAGAAATAATGCTGTGCTCTTCTTGGCGGATCACACTGGAAAGCACATGATACTAACGCTTCCCTTGATATTGACCTTGACCACCTTTTCAAGTTGCTTTCTGTCATATTTCTCCATCACAAAGACACTGGTTTTTTTTCCCATTGTGATTAATAAGTATTTCATGGGGAGATATTCTGGCATTACACCAATATCCTGTTCCTTATCCAACTTCTACTCACTGGCCTTAGCAATTATTGATGATTTCCTCTGTGTCAGTCGCCAAATGGTGATCTCCCATTTCCATCTTTCCATCTACATTAGTTAGTTGGCATTCACTGTAAGGAAGGGCTTTCCTTTCTCACCCACTTATTTATTTATGTCTTTAAGGTATCATAGATTCTCATTTTATCCAATGGGTTATAAATCATCACTATTATTATTTATTTTGAAGTTCAAAAATTCCAAGTTTTGCTAGGGGCACTCCTCTTCAGGCTGGCTTCTGAGTTCTTTTGACATGTCTTCATTAATCTTTGAGCACTGCTTTACTTTCTAATACAACAAGATTTTCCAAACTTGCTTGTCCTTATTTATTTGGATTTTTAAAAGTCTCATTGATTTCCATTTCATTCAATGTCTGTAACCCATCACTATCATTATTTATTTTAAAGTAACTGCTCGTTTTGCTTCCAGTCTCTCTTCCCTCATATCCATCCTATACTTTCATCAGATTAATCTTCTAAAATATTGGCATAGCTATTGTCATTACCTTTTGACCAAACTGGCAGCTCTGAAGAAGCAGAAAAAAAAAACAAAACCCAAGCTTCTCATCCAGCATTCAAAACACCCCACACCCTGTCCCTATCCACCTTGGCCATCTAATTTCCCAAGACCTTCTCATGTGTTTTCCAGTAGATGTGCTGAGCACTTCCCTCCTTCCGTTATCTTTCTCCCTCTCTCCTTCCCTTCCTTCCTTCCATACTTACCTAGAAGCTGCGATGTGCCAGGCACTGAACTAGGCACTGAGGACACAGGAATGTTTGAAATGAAGTTTCCACTGTCATGGAGAGAGACAGAAAGTAATTACACAAATACATATGAATCAGGCAACAGTAAATGTTGAGAAAGAATAAAGCAGGGTAAGGGGATAGAGTGGAATGGCGTGTGATTGAGGGTGTGTCTGTCTTTTTGCCTGTGTGTGTGCGCATGTGTGAGGTTGTTTTACGTAGTGCACATCTAGAACTTTCCTACCTCCATGCCTTTGCTTATATCATTCCTTCTGTTTGGCCTGCTGTTCCTGTTGACATTTGAGCATGAACTTGAAGAAGTAGGATTTTCCACTGGTTATTAAGTCTTCCTTAATAAAGGATTGTCCTGGACCCAGTGATCCTTCCCTTCCCTGAACAAATAAAATTAAGTAGAAAACATGCGTCTGTATGTTAGAGCACGTTATATTGAAGTGATGAAATTATAATGCTTGGCAGTATAAATGGCACAAGTTTTTGAGGGCAAGAGCTAATCTCACTTTTGTGTATTTTTTCCCTCCTTCTATCTTCTCTTTCCCTGTATTACATAGTAAATGCTTGGACAGTTTGAATTAAAAAATAAATAAAAGGCCTTTGAAATGGACTCAAGAGAGGGGAAAGATGGGGGACTCTCAAGAGTTGGTGAGAAGATGGTCATGACAACTCTTTCCAGAACCCTCGGCTGTGATCACACCCAGCTCCAGCTTCTGTAAGGTTGAGGATTCCAGAGCTAGGGTTCTATTTTTTAAATTTAAGAGATGGCAGATGATTGACTGACAGTTTCACTTCACATCTCCCTGTCAGCTGCTCTTGGAGGTTGTTTCTGATTGATTTTACTCCCTGGTGAATTCCTGCAACAGGTCTTAGGAGAGAAAAAATCGCCCTGTTACAATTCAATGTCAGCCTGAAACAAGCAAGAAAACAAACAGGCATATATAACCGATCAGCACAGCCTCCTGCTTGTTATAGCACGTTTCTTTATTTTTCTTACACCCCCAAATAAACATAATACCTGCCAAGTTTGAAGTCTAGGTCAGATACTTTCCGCCCTGTACACAGACCTGAACAAGCGTTTTTCCAGCCTGTGTGCCTCGATTCCAGGGCAGCCTTTGGAGAGGGCCGTGATGAATTGCGCCAGTAGTGCTGTAGGTGGCGCTGTGTACTTGGTGCATGGTGGCCAGCGTGTTTCCTGAGATTTCTGTTTGGAGGAGGGATGGCGTCTGGCATCTTTTTAGTTAAACTTGTATCTATCTGCTCAGCTTCTGTGGAGCAAGTCTGAGAAACAGATTAGCCAATTTCTGACCCTAAATGGAAGGTCAGCCGTTCTGTGCTCAAATGTAGCATTCACCGTAGGCTGGATCATGTCCCGAGTTGGGGTTTGGAATTATGCCCACAGGCTGTGAAAATGACCCTAAGGTGTTTCTTCCAAGTCTTTGCCTGGGAGTCTTTTCTGGGTTTTGTACTTGGAGGCAGAAACTATTATACATTAGAGTCACATTCTAGGCCTGTGGGGTGTGGGAGAGTTGGTTTGAACATACTGGCTTTCTTTTAAGCAGCAAAGCTGTTTGGTGTTTTAGCAGACATAGCTCAATTTCTAAGTTTAATATTGCTCTCTCAAGTGGGTCCCTATTTGAATGAGGCCTTTATTGCCCCCATCCCGTCCCCAAGTCTTTGAAACTCTTTCTTTGTTAAAAACCTTTATGACCATTTGGGAAAATTGGTCTTACGCTGGTACAGAGGCTCTGTGATTATGCACTGCAGATCACCTAATAGCAGAAAATTGGGTGCTGAGTGTATCATTTGTCAGCCAACCTGCAGGACCTGAAATTCCTTAATTAAACTTGCAGGTCTCAGGTTTCATAAAATGAATTCGTGTCTTATTTTTACAGAATTTGAACATGTAGAGTTGAGAGAATTGAAGAGGACCTTAGAACTGTGGACTAGATGACCTAGTATATTACAATTCTAATTCCCTAAACACATTTACTAATGGCCATGTCTGACTTTGGGTGTCTTTTATATTTAAGGAAATAGTCTCTTTTATTTATATTGAAGGGAATGAGATGATACTTCCCATCACTTTTCTGTAATGAAGTTACTAAAGTTGATTTGATTATTTTAATTTGTTTCTGTTTATTGTTTTCAGATGACTTCTCTTTTTACTTTGTAACCAGTAGATGGCTCTATGACTTTCCTTGAGTTGATAAGCATTAGTCTGGTGCCTCTTAAAAGTATGGGGTTAATTGACTTTTGCTCTGGCCTGTGGGGAAATCTTGAGCTGTTTCAGTCTCACAGGTGCGGAGAATGGCTGATGAAGGTCCTTTACCCCCCTCCTCTCCATCACCATTGCTACCTTCTGCCTCTGGATCTTTGAGAACCCTAGGTTATGTGTGAGTGTATGTGGAGGAGGGTTGTCCAGTGAGTAGGCACATGTGGGTCTCAGTCCTTTGGGTGGCCATTGGGCAGTATACTGGCTACTTCTGCCCAAAGATCTTCCCAGATGCCAGAGGGAAGGATGACTAGTGGGGCTTCTCAGCACTGAGGTGTAGAGCACCCACTCGAGTGGAATGGAGCCTGAACCATCTGTAGCACTGACTCAGCTGCCATTTGTCTCCCTGGTGCTGGGGGCGTTGCTTGAATACAGGTGGGGTGTGGGGGTGTCTTTCTAGATTCTGCCTGCCTGTGCTTCTGTCCACATGCCCCCCCCCCCCCAGATTAGGGCCTTTGTCAATTTCCCCCATCACTTCTCTCTCTTCCCACTTCCCTCCTTAGCACTCACTCTAGGGGTGGGGAAACTATGTGCAATCACATATTCTCCTAAATCTTTTTGTCTTATCCCTGTAAGGTAGAAATTGCAGGTGCTCACCCATTCCTGGTTCTCCTTTCCTTCCTGGCACATGCACATGCGAAGATGAAGCTTTCCAGCCTCTCTAATAGTTAGGCAGGGCTGTGTGACTTGTTCTAGCCAATAAAATATGAATGGAAATAGTAATTCCAGATTCCATGCTGTTATGGAATGAATTGTGTCCTCCCCAATCCCCAGTTCATATGTTGGAGCTGTAACCCCCAATGTGACTGTATTTGGAGACAGGGCCTGTAAAGAGGTAATTAGGGTTATAGTGGTGGGGCCCTAATCCAATACGACTGGTGTCCTTATAAGAAGAGACATGAAGATATGCATGCTCAGAGAAAAGGCCATGTGAGGACACAGTAAGAAGGTGGCCATCTGCAAGCAAAGGAGAGAGGCCTCAGGAGAAACCAAATCTACCCACACCTTGATCTTGCACTTCTAGCCTCCAGAATGCTGAGAAACAAATTTCTGCTGTTTGAGCCACCCAGTCTGGAGTATTTTGTTATGGCAGCCCTAGCAGACTGATAAACAGGCTGAGGAATTTAAAAGTGAGTGTGAGTTCCTCATTTTCTCTCTTCCTCTGCTTTAGTGACCTCCAAGGGGTGTGTTTCAGATGGTGTTGCTAAAAGATGGAGTAGGGAGGCCCAACCCAAACACCTTTTCTTGTGCAAGCCATTGGTATTTCTGGTTCAGTTTTTGCTGCATTCATCAGGCAGACTAATTCAACCTGGACCTCGCCTTTTGGAAACAAAGCTACGCACCTGACCATTGGGTCCTGCAGTTCCATGGGATGAAACCTCCTTTAGGCAGTGGATGTCTCATGTTTGGATGCATAAGTAGGGTTGGCTCACAGCATAATTGGGAATATGGAGGTGAAAAGAGTTGACTAACTATTCACAATATTATAATGTTACAATTACACAGGGCTCCATGGGCCATAAGACGTTTACTCTTAGCACTCAAATCGAGCCCTCCAAATCTCAGAGACCTGCTGAGATGTTGGAGGTGGAGGCAAAAGGCAAAAGAGAGCTTTGCTCTCTTGAAGCAGGACAACTCTACTTTAATCTGTGTAGGATTTTGTGTGAGATTTAATTTAAATGAAGAATTCTGTTAAAGACAGTTTAAAAATTGTTCTGGTGGTGCTACAGTCAAAGGAATACAGATTTTATGACTCTATCAAGACTTTGGAGCTTGAGGCTTAGTTTGGTTCAGCCAGACCTCTCTTTTGATTAGTTCAAGGTCATAAGTTTCAGCTCAGTTCCTTGATTGTTCTAGGTGACTTGAAAAAAATTCTCTGACTTGTGGGAATAAATTTGCACAAAATGCAGGATTTACACAAAGTGAAGGACTCATTTTGTGTCTTAATATATTAATTTGTGTTTCAAAAAGGTATTTATGGAAGACACCAGTGGCATACAGTGATACGGAAGTGATACTAAACCCAAAGCCCGAAATGGCACATATGTGTTTCTAATGCTGCACATCCTTCTCCTGTGCAGACATTGCTAATTGATCACAGAACTAATTTCTGCAAAGGCTAGATAGATCTCTTTAATTCTTCTCAATATACTCCTCTAGGAAGTCCCTTTAACTGATTAGTATTAGCACATGAAATGAGACCTCTTTTATCATCTTTACGTATAATCAATAGTGATTTGGGGTTCATTTATCTATGTCTTTAAATGCTGGGTTTTAGGGCTGTGGTTAAGTTGGTAACTGAGTAGTCAGTACTTCTTGAAGACCATAATGGACATGCTGACCATAGTTTTAAACCTAAACGAGGAATGTGCTCCATGTAGAGGTCCCGGTGAGTTTGAGTGTTTGAAACGACAATGTATCAGTCAGGACCCTGACTTGGTTCTCCTTGTTAGGTGGTTTCAGTTCTTTCTCAGGGCCTCTCTCCTGATTTCAGAGCTGCAATTGGTCATGTACTTGGTATATGCCGGGCACTGTGCTAAGTGCGTCACATTGGTGATTGCATTTAACCCTCACAATCATCGAGAGTCTGTCATCTCCATTTCACAGGTGAGGAAGATGAAGTAGGAAGAGAACAATTATCTTGCCTGAGATCACTCAGGTAGTAGTAAGTCAAACCAGGCTTGTTTTAGAAAAGGTTTATGATGCTTAAAAATACATATAACACCACAAAGTGGAAAAAAATAACTAGGTTAGAAATTGCAGTTGAGAGACAGGTGGGATGAATTGGGAAGGGAGGTTCGTGTACACACTGACTACCAATATGTCTTGCCTCGGGGAACTTGCCTGGGGTTTGGCCACACATTTGGCTGTAAGTAGCAAATATAATAAGAGAGACATGAGTAGTTTAGGTAAGAGACATGAACCAGTGTGCCTATTCCAATTCCTGATGCCAAGCTCAAGGTAATGTTCCTCTCATGGGCCCTCAAAAACATAACAAGCTTCACCATGGACAGCCCTCATTGTTTGGTTTAGTATGCGTCACCACAGGCCGAGGCTTGGGGCAGCCCCAAATGCAAAAGTATGTCCCCAAACATGAATTTAATAATATATATGTGGGATAACATGAGATATCAGGAAGCAGTGCCCTTTAGTAAACCCATGGCACCCAACCCCAACCACTGGCAGAATGTTCGTCTTGGAGATGAGGCTCTCTCAAGTCGCCTTTAAAGGGCTAGGGGGCTCCCCACCCTATGAGATGTGGCGTGGGGTAGGGGGGGCAGCTGTGGGGAGAAGGCCCTGGGGGAGAAGCTGTCCAATCTCCACTGAGGGAAATGGGATTCTTCCCTCCCTACTACTCTTGTTAGTGATTTCTAAACCAAGTCATAAAATAAATGAAAATGCAGGAGAAAAAACAAAGGAGACAGAACATAAGTAAAATAGTAAGAGCAGGGTAGAGGTTATGAGAATATTAAATATAAAACATTGAGACTTGTTAAGAGAAAGTTAAAAGATAAAGGTCAGAATAAATATTACAATAAGAGAATAAAAACGTAATATAGAAAAAAAGGTTAAGACATGAAATAATAGTGAGAGATAAAAGAAATGAGTTTTAAGGTAAGGGAATAAAAGAGTGAAATCACTAAAAGAAAGTGAGAGGAGTAAGAAAAATAGAGGTAAAATCAAATTCAAGTTAAAAATAAAGCTAAGAAGGTATGAATAAAACTTAAAAACAAAATACAAATTATTAAAAGGTAATGACAAGATAATAAATAAAATGATTTAAGATAAAAATGGTTTATATTGGTAATATAAACCAACAAGGTAAAAGGTTAAATACACCAAAGTGAAAGAGATAAAAGATTAAGAGGATAACAGACTAAAACCCATGGGAAAAATGTTAAAAACATAAAAGTAGATGGGTTTGAAGCTTAAGTACAAGATTAAGGAATTAAGAATGCTCTTTTGAGTGTTAATACTTCAACAAAGAGGATTCAGAGGAAAATACTTTAAAAAGAAAATAAAAGAAAGAAGCTTGAATTTAGAAAAGTAGCTAATACAGTCAGATAAAGGAAAGGAAAATTTAAATTATAAAGCACAAATCAAGACAACAAAATTCTCAGCAATAATAAAAAATACAAAAGCTAAGAGGCCATGTAGAAAACTAGAATGTTTCCCTGGTAAACAAATACTTATCAACTGCAAAAACAACATCCATTTATTACAAATCCCCTGCATGGGTTTTAGTCACCACACTGGAGATTCTCCTGTTATAGTAGCAGTGGCATTTATGGCCAGATGAAGGAGGCAGGACGTTATGAGATGCTGTTACTTTTTGCCTGGAAGTTCACACTCTTCTTTCAATACTTTCTTTTGCAGCAATAAAACAGCAGTTGCTCTATAACTCAACCAGCTGGGATTGGGGTCGGGCACAAGCAGTGGCCAGCCCAGACTATGAAAACACCTTGGGCAAAAACCACATGGAAAGTAATTTGTTTCCAAGAGATGGAAGGGAAAGTGTCTGGGAGATGGCTGATAGGTTGGGAGTTGGGCGTGTAGCATGGTATGGGTGAAGAGAGATGGAAGTGGAAGGGAGCAACAATTAAAAGGGTTCTTCTCAGTGAAATAGGAGTTGGGGTCATCTTCTGAGAGTGAGAGGTTGGGACTAAGGATGAGTAGAGTAAAAATGATTGGGTACAGCTGAGGGGTGGAGGAGTGCCCTGCAATTCAACACTTCACCCCTAGTTGGGACCCAGCTGTGGTTGGACAGCCTGATTCGGGGTGACATCACACTTCAGTGCTCGTTCTTTTACAAAGTGGGGTCTTGGTGGGTTGAGTCAAGAGCAGTCTGAATCCTGGAGTTTTAGTAGAGCAGAATTAAGTGGTGGTTAATCTTTTTTTTTTAATTTTAGCGTATTATGGGGGTACAAGTGTTAAGGTTACTTATATTGCCCATGCCCCCCTCCCCCCTCGAGTAAGAGCTTCAAGCATGTCCATCCCCCAAACGTTGCACATCTTACTCGTTGTGGTTGTATATACCCCACCCCTCCGCCCCCCTCCCACCCTCCCGACACCCGATAAATGTTACTCCTGTATGTAAGTGGTGGTTAATCTTTAAGCGGCTGAACTGGAGACTAACCAGGCCATAGGGGATGAATCAAGTGGGGAATGTGACTGAATATTTGCATGAGGGCAGATAGCTGGCTCATCGAAAGAGGAACCTGTGGCCCTTGGGAAGAGATAATAGTCAGGTGGGAGTTTCACTTTGATGTTTTGGAGGTAAAACAGGCCGATGGTCACATGATACATGAGTATGTTTGAAGGCGTGGGAGAAGGTCACTGCAGGGTCTCAAGACCATGGATGGTATTCATACCTTTGAGGATACTGGACAGGGACACTGGTTAAGAAGATGGGCACAGGGATGGAAAGTCATGAAGAAGGGAGGGCAGAGTTCTGACTGCCAGCCTACAGCAGTGATGGGAAGGCGAGAAGTGGTATAATGGATCCAAGAGCACTCGAGAGAAGGTGGTGATGTGGACTAAGGAAGGAAGAATATGTGGATTCTTCCTTCAGAGGCCTTGAATTGGAGTAGGGGAAGCAATGGTCTCCCTCGGAGAGCATGGTGAAGGAGGGAAGTGGGTTTCAGTTAAGAAGGTGATGTGGAAGGAGCGAGGATGTGGGGCATGAGAGGCAGGTAAATTAGGGATCTTTCTTCTGATGTGAGCATGGTGGAAGAGAGGGGAAGGCCTGATTCAGCCTGTGGGGGTGAGAGTAGTGTGGACTAGGGCTGAAAGGGGTCTGTAACGGGAATGTGAGGAGTTATTGGAATCTCGGATAGTAATTGTGGGTCACTGGGCAAAGAGGCAGGCCCTGATAGTGTTGGGTGAGGGATAGAAGTGTGTGGAGCATCGGGAGGAGTGTGCCATTGGACAATTTAGCATAGCTTATCCCATTCCAAGGTTTTTATATAGACATGAAGGATTCTACATACACTGCATATACTGGTAATCCAAGGGCAGGGCTTTTATTGTTTTTTGGGGGTGAGGGACAGGGGTGGGTGCTTCCAGTAGAAGCTGGGAGGTGGGCCATTGAATATCCACTCCCAACTTCTGGTGGCTTGCAAACACAGTTGCAACCCAAAATGAACAGTGCTACGGTGTGAATATGGTATGTCTCCAACAAAAGTCACATGGAAGCTTGGTCCCCAGTGTAACGATGTTGAGAGGTGGTAGTCACTTTCAGAATCATTTGGGTCATGAAGGAATTAATGCCTTATTGTGGGAGTGAGCGAGTTCTTGCTCTTGCAGGACCCGATTAATTACCATGAGAGCAGGTTGTTACAAAGGGAGGCTGCTTCTCGCGTTTGGTGTGTTTCCACTTCCACTTTCCACCATAAGCTGAAGCAGCACGAGGCCCTCACCAGATGTGGCCACCAGATTTTGAACTTTGCAGCCTCCAAACTATGAGCCAAATAAACCTCTTTTCCTTATGAATTACTCTGTCTCAGGTATTCTGTTATAGCAACAGAAAACAGACTAAGACAAACAGCGAGAATTTAGGACTTAAGAGTAATTAAGAAGAAGACTGGTCTGAGACCCAGGACACCGCGTGGGTTATTAGCGGTAGCTGGATTGCTAATACCGCTGCCAAAGTACAATCGAGTCCCAGCGTTAGACAATAGATATAAAATACTCTTGTGTGCCTGAAAAAATTTTCTGGGGCAATAGCTGCTGGCAACTATCCTGTAGGTAATTACAACACAACTTCTCACACATCTGCTTAGTGGATGGCTATCAGTGATGCATAATGATGATGATTTGTTTCTGGTTGGGTGTGTTAAATTGTCAGCTATCAAGCATTTTATGTGTGAGACTGCTGGGAGCAATGAGATTGCAAGCACTTTTTCACAGCCTACCCTCCACAGGAACATCCCAGCACCTTGTGCGTCATCTGGCGTCCGTTTCTGTGAAGGAGAAAAAATTTAGACCATCAATTTGAATACCAATTAAATGGCTTAAAAATGCCATGGAAAATGCACTGATCCTGGATAATCTGGCCCCAACAAAAACCCTTTGGCTGCTGTGGGAATCTAAATGCAGGGTGGAGGCTGACCAGGGTTCCAGGATGCACTGAGGGTGTGTGACAAGAGGGCAAATGACCTCTTTTGATCTTGGGCTTCTAGTTCCAAAGGAGAAAGAGTTGGAGAACTCTTTCTCCTTTGGAAAGAGCTGGAGAGGGAGCCTTTGAGTTGGACTAGATAGTCTTTTTTTTTCTTTTCTTTTGGTAGGCGAAGAAAAGTAATGTAGCAAAAGTCACATAATTAGATCCTATTTTAGGAAACACTTGAACTCAAGACTCTTGTCTGATATTTAAAGGGTTTTTTTTTTCTTTTATACCACTTATGTGAGGTTCATTCTTAAGGGAGGCTACCTACCTAATCTACATTCAAAAGGGCGACAAAGGTTGTTTTTTTCGTTTTTAAGTCTTCTCCTCCCAAATGTGTGTGTGTGTTTAGGATGAAGCAGAGATCACCAGTGAATATTACAAAGTGGAATCAACCCCGCAGAAACGAAAGCCTGGAAGAGGCCTCCTCTGGAAGAGTTCCTGCTAGTGTACCAATTGTCACCCAGGACTGGGCAGGGAGCTACTGTGTATGAGCGAGAGCAGGAAGGGGTTGTCGTTAAGACCTAATGGTGCTGACCTGAATGCCCCTTCTGCTGTGTGAAGTCCCATGACGCTGTGGCAGGCAGCTTCCAAGTTGGCTCCCAGCCAGCCCTAACCTGTGGAATCCATGTGTTTGTGTAATGCCTTTTCCTTGAATGTGGGCTGGACCTAATGACTTGCTTCTAATTAATAAAATAGGGCAAGAGAGAGGAGGTATCACTTCTGAGGTTAGGTTACAAAAAGACTGGCTTCCTGTCTCACCCTTTCCTGCTGTCTTGCTTTTTCCCTCTGAAAAAGCCCCCTGGAGAGGCCCGTGCAGCAATAGCTGAGGGAGGCCTCGGGCCAACAGTCAATAAGGAACTGAATCCCGACCACAGCCATGTGAGTGGCCTTGGAAGTGGACCTTCCTCCAGCCGAACTTTGATGTGACAGCAGGCTTGTGTGAGACTCTGAGCCAGAAGACCCAGTTAAGCTACTACCAGATTTCTGACCCACAGAAACTATGGGATCACAAATGTGTGTGTGTGTGTGTGTGTTTAAGCTGCTAACTTGTGGAGTAATTTGTTATGCAGCAGTGGATAACTAACACAGACACGCTTGTCCACCTTCATTGAAGAGCAGTTGTTGGAAGGTTTTAGTAGAGTGGAATGTTTTATCCTGCCTCCCCTTGTTAGTGTTTTTGGAAATATAAGCTACTGCCTAGTGCAAGGATATTCTTTGCCACAGGTGTGAATTAATCTTTGGACAGCTATACTATTTTACATTTAGTGCTCATGAGATTCTGATAGCCAGTAGCCTTCACAGCATCAGCCATGGCCTTGTGTCCCTTGAGTTCTGAGGTGATAACATGTTTACAGACAAGTATCTGTAGCACATCAACAATAATGAATTTTATCCAAAGCAACCAACATTAACAGGTGACCTTCACTATTACTCATAGCTTACTTATCTTGCAATCCACAGTTAAGACTTGGAACACATGTAAATTCTATATGATATCTCATGAATTTCCACACGGTTCTACGCATTTTAGGTCGTTCTTCATCCTTTGTCTTTGAGTTCTATCTACTCAGACATTCAGAAGCAATCTATCCCAGACTCTTTGCTCTGTTTAGTCATGTGAAGATCAGGTTTAGACAGGAATGTTGCACTGGGACACTCAGTCTCAGTGGTTAGGGTGATCAATAATAGTGTCTGCACCCAAGGACTGTTTCTGGCTTTAGTTCTTAGGAAATATGCAAGCTGCAACCACACCTTGCTCATTGCTCTCAAGAGTTGAGAATTGTGTAACAAAAGAAAAGCCAAAGATTTTACCTCCTTTGACTCTAGCTCCTAAACAAACATGAGGCATCATGGGAAGGGGTAGTAGAAATAGCAAAGACCTTTGAGTTAGATGGATCCGAGTTCAAATTTTGTCATCATCACTTACCAGCATGTGAACTAGGGCACCCCACTCACTTTCCTGAGTCTCAGTTTCATCATCTACAAAATGGAGATAATATTAATAATATCTAACTTGAAGGAGTGTTAGGATTTGTTTAGTAGGGTAAAATACATAAAATGCCTATAATGTTACCTGTTGAGTTCCCACTCTGAACCTCCTAAGCTCTAGCATGGTATCTGATAAAGACGGATGGCACAGAGCTCTGGTTCTCAAGATGCTAATAGTCCAAAAGGGAAATAAATAAAAGCACCAGGACCCTTGGGTGCTTGCTCAGCAGGAGGATGGATCTTTATGTTGTTTTCTTTGCATTTATAGGAAGTAGTTGGTGTGTAGATGTGGGAGGGGGCAGGTGATTTGAAGTGGCAGTTCTTTCTTTTTACTTGATCAAAGCTCTGCCTGACTTCGTGCTGCTCTGGGGCTTTCAGCCCTCACTTGTGTCAAGCTGAGCATCAGGATCACCTGGGAGGGACCCAGTGTACATCAGGACTGATGGTGGTCCCGCCCCTGGATGTTCAGATTTTGCATCTGGTTTGGGGTGTGGTTCCAGCTCCCCAGGGGACTCAAACAGAAAGCTGGGGTGATGGCCACCGCAGGAAGGACAGAGATCCTAAATCATTGCCCTTTGGGTGTTCCAAGGCAGTTCCAAATAAAAAAAAAAGTTGAATTATTCTGGTTCAAGAGAAATGAATGAAAATCCTTTTCTTGGTGGCTGATGGTGGTCTGGGGTGAGGGTGGGGGTAGGGTGAACACTGATTGTTGCAAGAAAAAGTAGCAAGAGGCCTAATTTTTAAAAAATGGCCTGAGAGGAATCCTTGGTGGCAGGAATGGTGGTGGTATGTTAAAAGCAGCATCTAATTTTCAGTTTTTAAAAGGTTTGCTGTGATGCAATGTAATACCCCTCCAATTCTTTCAGAAGAAATATTCCACACAAGCTGCCTGTGTCAGAGATGGTTTGAAGAAATTAAAGAGAAGGAACTTTTCCAGTATTTGGGGACCACTGCAGGTTTTTAAGCAAGTGAATGATGTGATCACATTTATATTTTACTGATACTCTGGAGATAGCATAAGGGATAAATCGGAGGAAGAAAAGACTACAGATAGGAGACCAGCTAGGATGACATTATAAGGCTCCAGGTTGAAATATGATGGATAAATTGGAATTTAAAGATAATAATATGTAGCTATTTAAATAACTAATTTCAAACATATAGAAAAATTGCAACAATCAGAAAAAGATCTCCTGTATATGCTTCATCCAGATTCACTAGTTAGTATTTTGACACATTGGCTTTAGCGCTCGTTCAGTCTACCTATCTATGTAAAACTATTATATTTTCTGAACCATTTGATAGTAAGCTACAGACATCATGCCCCTTTACTTTTAAATACTTCAGCATGGATTTCCTAAGAACAAGGATATTCTTTTACATAACTGTAGTACAACGATCAAATTCAGAAAATTTAACATTGCAATAATGCTATTATCTAATACAATTCCCATATTCAAATTTCATCATTTGTCCCAATAATATCCTTTATAGCTATTGTTTTCTCTGGTCCAAGATTTAACCCAGGATCATGCATTGCATTTAGTTGTCATGTCTCTTTAGTCCTTTAATCTGAGATGGTCCCTCAGCCTTTCTTTGTCTTTTATGAAACTGACATTTTTGAAGAGTACTGGCTTGTTATTTTGTAGAATGTCCCTCAATTTGGGGTTGTCTGTTGTTTCTTCATAATTAGATTGTTATGCACCTTTGGGAGGAACATAGCAGAAGTGTATCACATCAGGAGTGACTTGATGTCAGATTGTCTCATTATTGGTTGTGATATTTACTTGGTTAAGGTGGCATCTATCAGTTTTTTCCAGCAAGTTACTATTTACCTCTTTGTGATTAATGAGTAATTTTAGGGTGCTACTTTCCTGCCACTTTCTGAGCATTTACTAAGTCCCAGGCTATATTAGATACTTTGCATACTTGGTCTCATATAACAAACTATGAAGAAGTTTATTTTTGTGTTTTCCCCGGTCCCCTCCTCCCCTGTTTTAACAAGTAAGTAAACTGAGGCCTATCTAAGGTCATGCAATGTGGTTGTACGTGTCTCCAAAATCCACACCTGTTCACTCGTACAGTGTCACTCAGGAACAGCCAAACATCTAGAACTCTCAGTGCCCAGACAGAGCACACCTCCCACCGCAGATAAACTTGTGTCTGTGAAAGACACCAAGGAACCTTAAATGCTTATTATTAAGTGAAAGAAGCCAGTCTGAGAGAGCTACACGCTGTGATTCCCAATACATGATATTCTGGAAAAGGTAAAACTAGGGAGACAGTAAAAAGATCAGTGGTTGCCAGTGACTGGGGAGGGAGAGGGATGAACAGATGGGTAATGAAGGGTTTTTAGAGCAGTGAAACTGTTGTGTGTGGTACTCTGGTGGTGGACACATGTCATTATTCACTGGTGCAAACTCATAGGATGTACAACGTCGAGAGTGAACCCTAGTGTAAACTATGGACTCTTTACTATGGCACTGGTTGTTGAACAAACCCAAAAAACAAAACAAAAAAAATCCTATGGACTGTGGTGATTATGATGTGTCAATGTGGGTTCATCAGTTGTAACAAAGGTACCACTCTGGTGGGGAGATGTTGATAGCGGGGAAGGCCGTGCATATGTGTGTGTGTGGGGGGAGATGGGAAATCTCTCTCCCTGCTACAGAATTTTGCTGTGCACCTAAAACTGCTTTAAAACATAGTCTGTTAAGAAAAAAAAAAGAGTGGTTCCTGATAGAGGTGTTTTTATTTTCCTCAGTGACCACAAATTAATTTTCTTAAGGTGTTTCACCAATTACTTTCAAAAGAAAGAGTGTATATCCATCAGTTCTATTAAAATCAGTGATTATTTCTGAAGGAAGGGGGGAGATGGAAAGGAAAAAGAATAGAGAAAGTGGAGGGGGTAAAATTTCAAAGAGATAAGTATAGAGTGTGTGGGTCTGGTACATATGTGTGTGCCTGTCTGTGGATTAGGAAAAAACTATAGCGAGAAAAACAAATACCCTTCTTGTGGCCTTTTTTGTGAACATTTTGCATTTTCAACTGCGGGCATAAAAAGGAATGACTCACTCTTTGCTTCTTGCCCTAAGGGCAGTCTAGGTACTGCCTCTGAGAGCAAAGGGCTCTTCCTGACCCTGTGAACTGCCTGGGCCTGAGGCTTTTTGCCTTTGTCGTCCATCCGCTGGCTGATGCCTGACTCCACCTGCCACCAACCACAAGAGGTAGCCAGGGATCAGGCCAGCTCCAGACAGTCACTGCTGGGTTAGGGCCAGGAGAGCCCAGACCCAGGGTGGCCTTGAGGGACGGGCCAGCCATATGCGAATGACACGAGAGGAGCTTTAGGAAAACTGCCTGCCTTTCAAAGACACAAGGTTTAGCCGGCAAGAAAGGGATGAGAGGAAACAGGAAATCTTTCTCTAGATATCAAATGGGCTATTTTAAGTAGGCCGGAAACCAATTATCCTCAAGGAAGAAAGAGAAGCTGAAATAATAGGTGCTGAAGGGAAATTTTTGTGTCCTGTAGTCTGAGGCTCAGGACTCCTGAGCAAGCTGAGCGTAGGATTGCCTCAGAGACGGCCGACTCATCACTTTCAGCGGAGTCGCTTAATAGCGGCATCAGCGGAGGAATTGGACTAGATACCTTGAGACGAGTCCCTGGTAATGTGAGTCACTCAGAGAAAATGAAAAGAAGCTGAAGCAAGAGCAAGGAAGGGGAGGAAGGAAGAGGAAAAGGAAAAAGTGAAAACCCGGTGACAAGGTGGAAGATACACTCTTTCATAATCAAGTCTCCTTGAAGTTCCTGACCAGAATGTTTTAAAGGGCAGGATCGGGCAGTTTGCTCAGTGAAGACACTGTTAGGCTTTGAGAGAAGCATCTCTTTATGAACAAATAAGTGAATAAATAAATACAATTGGAAACAGGAATAATTGAATGTTGCTGATCAATTTGAGGTTGTGTCTTAATAACATATTCATTTATAAAAACATTTGTCACTGTTTCAACCCTCTGAACCCCCGGCTGGAGTTGCCCCAAAAGCGGTGGCAGGGGAATTCCCACAGGGGAGGGCCCCAAACCATCCCGAGATGGGGCCGGTGGGATTCCAGAGAAGGAAGCACTGAGCTCTAGAGTGTGATCAGTCCAAAGTATTTATTAGGGGAGTTCGTAGAGTGCTGCAGCAATACTCTCGACAGAGGAAAGAGGTGTTCTACCTAGGTACGTCCACAGTGAGGGGCCAGGTACGGAGTGTATGTGATGGCTTAAGGAATTTGGCTCAGGGCCAGAGCCAATTTCTTTCTAGTAAACTTAGATACCTTTATCAGTGCTTCAAGGCGCTGGTTTGGTTCATTTCTTGGGGAAAAGCATGCAGCTGGCTGAGTCAGGGTGGTCAAGGCACTCTGTATTTCTCAGGACAGGAACAAAGTGAGGGACACTGGGGGACCCTACAGTTACTAGACAAGTGTGAGGAATGTATTGTTGTAATCTCATTTTGCAGCATTGATAACAGGACTAAATGCATTTATTTCTAGTTGGCAGGTTCAGTGCTGTAAGTGACTTCCCCAGAGCCACACGAGAGGTGGAGGCAGACAGTGATCTCGGGGTAGCCATGTTGGTCCTGTCTTCCATGCTGAGCTCTGCTCCTCACTCCAGCTCATCTCTTTATGGTTCTCAGCCTTGGATGTGCACTGTGTCCTTTGAGGGAGATGTGAAAAGTACTGGTGTCGGGCCTGACCCCAGACCAATTCAACCAGAACACTGGCGCTGGGACCTCAGCATGGGTTTCTAGTAAAAGTTCCTCAGGTGGTGCTAATGAACTGAAGTGGATGAGCCCTGACATAAGCTGTCTTGGATGATTGGACCTTGGTTCTATCAAGACAACCAGGTAAGTCTGAGAGACTATGAGGCTGCTTTCATGGGGTGGGCTCCCTTCCCTATGCTGTGGTAACTGGCCCCGTCCTCCCACCCTCCCATCATCCATAGGGGTCAGCAGCTTCACAGTGAGTCAGGCAGTGCCAGGTGGCATATCCTGGTGACAGGAGACCCCAGAGAGGAATTGCACCAGTAGGGAACTGCACGCGGCCAAGAACTGGCTCTGATGCTTGGATACGGGACCCTCTGAGAGGTCAGGGCTGTTGGGGGTGACAAAGCTGCAGAGTGTGGTTTGCCAGGTGGAGGATGCAGAAGAACAGGTGATAAGGGGTGTGTGGGGGTGGGGAGGGGGCATGGGGCTTGAGCCTCAGGCATCAGTGGCCTAAGGGTTAGGACTCAGAGGCCAAAATTGTGTCACTCCAGAGTCAGCTGTGTAGGGATGCAAGATCATCCATCAGGCCTGAGCTGGGAACTAGGGGCACAGGGGCCACAGCGCTGGCATCCCAGAAGGAAGGTGCAAACACAGAGATGAACACACAGGCTTGGAGAAGCAGGCTGCCTTGCACCAACCTCCTGCCAGTCTGCACGAGGAGATTACTCCCTGCTTGCCCAACTAGCCTGCCCCCAACTATATAATTTGTGGGGCCTAGTGCAAAATGAAAATACTGGGCGCATTGTTCAAAAACCAGTAAAAAGTGATGTTCAACGTCTTAAAATATAAAGCTTTTCTCTTTCTTCCATGGTCTGACAATGTGTCATGGTAATTTTTATTTGCTATTTAATGTGTTTCTAAGCAAAGAAAAATTGAAAATTTAAATTATTAGCATTAATTTTACTATATTGTGCAATGCCAGTTGTAAATGCAAATATAAGAGGTATTCAACTCATATGCAGAATCACTGAAATTATACAATTTTGTATTTCTTAGCTCATGCATGCATATGTATTTTGTTCTTACAAGAACAGTGGAAACGCTGCACAAAACTATCTCAACTGCTTTTAATTCACTTCTTGGTATGTGCACATTCTACTGACACTCTCCACCTTTGCCTTACTGAGGAGTGAGAAAGGACTGAAAGGAAAGGAAGTGTGGGTTGCCCTCTCTCTTCCTTTTCTTTTACGTCGTCATTTGCAGTTGAAATGGTTGGAAGTAACAGGCAGCCAACACAGGTAAGTAACACAGGGACATGATGGGGTTCCTTGGCCGTTCGTGTTTCTTAGAACATCGTTGCTTTTCGAAGCAAGTTCTTGTTTGAAGGGGCACTGTGGCCTGTTGGCGCTGCTGACTGAACTCCTGGATACTCAGTGGTGGACGTAACATGCTCATCTTGTTCTCACTTTGAGTCTCACTCATGCTTCGTGGATTCACGGGAATTCTGTGCTCATGGGTCATCGAGAACATGCCATGCTAATGGGGTAGCAAGGACCTATAGGAACATGCAGATGGAGCATATTGCCTTTGCTTAGGTGCATGCTCCAAAACACAAGCTCGAAGATAAAATTAAGAATTTCTAGGTAGGAACTGCAGCACATTAAATCACACACAGGACCCTTCTGAAGGCCGAGACCTGTCCCTGTGCAACCGGGCAGGTTGTACGTCCTGCTGAAAAGACAGGAGTTGGGAACTAGGCTTGTGCTTTGTAACCAAGCATGATTTCCTTTTGGTTTTATTTTAATTTAGATTTTTTAAAATTGAGGAGCTTATTTTATTTAGAAATGTTATCACTTCTGTAATTAACCTCACATTACAAGTGAATCAGTTCCTGCCTAGATTAATTTGAACAGGGGAATACAGAGCTGGCTGAGGAGCAGGATTAGCAGCTGGAGAAGTCAGAAACCCTTGAAGAGCTGTCAGTCAGGCTTGGCAGATGGAGCTGAGGGAGAAGCCAAATGCCTAGGTACCAGATCTGGGATGCCGCTGCAAGAATGGGCAAACCTCCGAGGCTGGGAGACGCAGCCAGGTAGGGCGGGTGGGGAGGAAAGGACATGCAACAGCCAGGGGTAGGCAGACCACAGACCCTGGGAGGTTTCAGCAGAGGGAGCCGGTAGCTGTCCTGGTGGTGGGCTGAGGGAGATGCCTGGGGAAGCCTCAGGATGGTCATGGCAGGCATCCAGGCTGATGGAATCACAGGGCCACTTCATTATTGGCAGTAGGTTTAAAGGAAAGGACGCTTGTTTCTGGGGAACTAAGCATAGAAAGTCAGGGGAGGCTGACGCCAGCTCCCAGAGGAACTAGAGGAGATGAAGGCAGGAATTCTAGAGCCCTGGGGACAACATGGACACTGGTAGACAAGTTTTTGCTGTAAGAAATAAGGCAAGGAGTCCCAGCACTGGATCTGGGACCCAAGGTTGGGGCGGGAGCACCCCAGGTTCAACAGATTGAGTCTCTGAGCTCCTTTTATTTTTCTGACCACAGAATCAGCCCCGGGGCCTGAGGAAGGGGGCAAAGGGGTCCCAGCTGGGGGTTTGGAAAGACCATCTCTGAGGCAATCCTATCGCTCAGCACGGGGAGCCTGAGGAGTTGTTATTTTATGTGCACCATTCCTGCTGGAATGCATTGATTTGCTCCCTGATTTCTGTTTTGTATATGGGAAAAAAACCAACACATTGGCCCTCCTTTTGCTGAGCAGAATGTGGTTGCAAATGATCCTGAAACGTTTCTTCTTGTTAGCCTATCACCCAATTCTAGGGTCTTGCAGTTCGCCTGATTGTGCGCTTGCCCTTTTTCTTTAGGAGTCCTAGCACAAACAAAAGGACACAAGGCAAATTGTTTAAAATCAACCAACTACAAATCAATAGGCAAATCCACATATTGGAGTCAATTGGCAAGCATTAAATATCACAGTAGTTTCTAAACTATAGCCCGTGCTCCATCAAATGGCTTGTCTCTCAGCAGGCTGAGCACAGGTAACGTGACCTGTCACATTTCCAGCAGCTCCGAAAAGAGCCAAGGTGATGTGATTCCCTATCACCTGAGGCCAGAGTCACTTCAGGATTCACTGTGGTTCTGAATGCTCCAACCTGCAGAAAATTGCACTTCCTCTGAACTAAGACCTCAAAGTTATCTTGTTACAGGGCACGTGGCTGATGGGCTGATGTGTGTGGGTTTGTGTGTCTGTGTGATTATGAAGCCTACATTTCCAACAATGACTTTAGTTAGTGACTGAGCATTTGTAGTATTAACATATCATACCTTTGGCTTCTGAATCACGACTTCTGCTGCGTCTGTTTCTAGGCTCTTCCTTTCCATAATCTGTGAAGTTCTGTACATCTTTGGGAAACCCAAACAACAGCCCTTCTCTAGTATGGGAAAAGGAAAGGGCAGGCAGTTTGAATGCGTTGGCATTTCCCCTGAAGTGGTAGGTAGCTCTAATCTAGTGACTTAGTTCTGCATGTATAATTAATCAGCAGCATGTTTGCATCTCCTACTAAGCTGCCTGATTTACATAGTGAAGCTAGCAGATGCGGGGCTGGACTGTCAGCCAATGAGAATGCTCGAGGAGGGACAGCACAAGGTCACAATGAAGATTGGAATGAAGATTGTGTCTTGACAGGCCTTGAAGGGAAGTGAAAATAACCAGGCTTTGATTTGCACCTATGGTCACCGCAGGCTCCAAAAGATGTCATTTCTAGATATTTCCCGTGTTTTTCTTTGGAGTCACAATACGTCAGGCTCAGCTAAATGAAGAACTAAATTAAAGCTGTCACTTCAGCTCATAAATAACAGATGTCTAATGCATTTAATTATTTATAGTCTTGAATCTTTCAAAAATGAAAATGACTACACACATTTTTAATGCAGTTCTTCGTAATTTGCCGCCTGACTGATAAGATTTGCAGATAATCCTGCCTTGCAAACATGAAAAATAAAACAGAGACTGACTCGTTTATTTCACGAGACTGCTTTTTGCTCTCTTGTGGCTTTAACAAAATTTAAATTAAAGTGAAATCTAATCACAACAAAATGATGTTCATATACTCATGTTAATAATTGAGTTCTCCAAGATCATGAGGTAGGCACGAAAATGCCAGAGATTTTTGCACTGTCTGGAAAGTCAATTTGCCTAATCCTTCTCCAGAGCGCCTCCTGGTGGTCAGGCTGAGACTACACCAATCAGGGTTTAATAGAGAAAACTTAAGACACATGGTCTCTGAGCATGACTCCCAAATCATGTTTGGTTAAGTATGGTTAAAAAGGCCATTGAGATTTTAGTGACACTAGAAAATACCCTTCTTCCTCAGAGTATTTCTCTCCTTTCATTTGGGTGCGAAATCTTTCAGGTCTCTGTTAAGGCTTCAAAATGACTTAAATTCACAATAAGGTATGTCAATGTCAGTTTCTGAGAGTAATTTTTTTTTTTTTTTTAAGAGGAGAGAGGATACAAGTAAAATGCCTCGATTAGTTGAGTAGTTACTTTCTTGGTGGTCAAAGATAAACATTTGCTTTTGGTCTAGTGTTGTAATGAAAAGTGAATTAATTTTGGGGGTCATAAAAACCTAGGCTTGAATCCTGGCTATAACAGTTATAAGCTAGTATTTGTAAGTTATTGAAAATCTCTAAGGCTCAGTTTCTTTATTTCTAAAATGGACATAAGCATACCTGCCTGCCAGGGATGTTGTAAAGACTAAATGAGGCAGCACAGGTAAAACACCTGTAGTTAGCAGGTATACTATAAATATTAAGGATACTTTTTATCTGTCAGGGAGAAAAGCAACAAATGGCTCATTAGCAGACATAATTATATTAGTTGTTTCCTGAGGTTCTTTTCAGCTAAGAGTCTACATCCATTTTACTTTTGCAGAAATCTTCATCAGCTTCTCAGTTCTGCTCAGGGCTTCCCTTTGCGATTTCTCCGCACCATTTCATTAGCCACTACTGCTCAGATGAGTGCTTTGCAACAAGACTGTCAGTCCCCTCTGCTGAGAAATACCCTGTCCTCAGCCTGTCCACAGTCATGTGTAACACGGATGGGTCGCTGGCACATCTCAGAGTCCATGGCACGTACTCCAGAGGCTCCAGGGTGGCCAGTTGCCAGCAGAGACCACATGAAGGTCCCTAGAGAATATAGGAGCTGACAGGGACTACAGTAAAATGTAGAGGTCATGGCTGTCTGCCATGTCTCAGCTCCAGATGACGGTTGCCATGCACGGACATAGACCTAGCATTGCCATGTCTTTAGATTTTTCAAGAAAAGCCAGACACTAAGATATTTATGTGAAAACTTCCAAGTTTTAATGGTGACAAGCTGTTCACTTTAAACAAAAGAGAATAAAATCTGTGAGTATGGATGCTGTGCTATCCAAACAAAGCAGGCCCTCAAGTTTTTGGTTCTGATCTATGGGCCTAAGGTGTTTCAGTGGCCAGAACTCCTGGGTGACATTTATCTGTCAGGGGTCTTAGAACCCCTGGGAGCAAATATAATTTCTCCTTTAGTAGCTATAAAGATTTTCTTCCTTCTCTCATGCGGCTCATGACATTTTGATATAGCCATTTGGTTGCTGTAGTGATATTCATATCTACTTTGTGACCATGAAAATAACTATTGAACTTAAAAAAAGGTCAAGTGATGTCCCTAATCCTCGCTCCATCCCTGACTTTAAATCCCTATCATCCTCCTATACTTGTATCTCATCCTCTCCCCAGAGGTGAGAGTTCAGAAGGGAGATGAGAATGTCTGTAGTGCACGAATCTTGATAATAGAAAAGCTTGCATTTTAATGGTTTAACTTTTAGGCCCTGTGAAATGTCCCAATGTGAAAACAAAATATCCTTTTTAAGATCTTGAAGAAATGAGTGTTCTTAGCCCTGTTTCCTCCTGGCAGACGCTGTCCCTCAGAGACTGGGATATGATAGGTTCATAATCCCTTATCCCCAAACTTGGGGCAGGTAGGTTTTGGAATTCAGAATTGTTTGAATTTTGGAAATGCAACACACTTATTACAGAACATCTCCAGTGGAGCCTGGGCTAGCACCTCATAATCAAACATGCCAATATTTCTATAGCAAAATACAAATATTCATACTCAGTGGGATAAATAAAGGTCACAAACAGCCATATGTCAGTTCAGGTCAGGTTTTCATGCCAAATGAATTGCAGAAAATTATAGAAAAGATTCCGTTTGTCAGAGATTTTTTGGATGTTAGAATTATGGGTGAAGAATTATAAACCTGGGCATGAATCATAGTTCTGTTGCTGTCCAGTGGTGAGCGCCTCCGCAAGGCTTCAGTGGAAAGATCCCATTTTGATCTTCCTTATGCTAATCCATCCTTCCTTACCTTGTTACATCTATAGAGTTACATAAGGCAATTTAAATTTTCTCTATTTTCTAAATTTCTACAGTGAAATATATATTTTATCATTGGGAAATGTATTAATAATTTCACTTGAAATTTTATAAAGATTTCCTTCCTCCTGCCATCTAACAATGGGTGCTCTCTCTGCCTCTTCCCTGCACGCACATCTCCAAGCTCCTGCTCCTGCCCTGCCCTCGCCCCTCCCCTCTAGCATTCTGGGTCCATCTCTATTTCTCCTCCAGGACAGTTCTATTACTACACAGCTCCTTCTCTGTGCTAGGCACTGTGCTGGCGGCTCATGTGCCAAGTTCCCTGCAAAGACTAGTTGCTGAATAAATGTTTACCTCTTTCTACCATCCACACTGATTTCTCATGCAGAATAAATCTCACTTTACCCTTTCCATGTGAGATTGTGTTGTTAGGGCACAGAATATCTCATAGCTACTCAGGCTTTTGCGGTGGTGGGAGTTGGGTGGGGGACAATATGCACATATCCCCTTGCAGACCTGCCCCAAGCCTCCCTAAATGGGTCTGCCCACAGGGGTGCGGCCAGGAACAAAGGACAGTTGGGATTCCACTGCCGTCCAACTCATATCAGGGCTGTGGAATTTCCCCTGGATAACTTGGTATGAAGCATTTAGGGAAAGATTCCTACTCTAGGCTGGGGATATAGAAACTAGAAAGTGGAAAGGGAAATACCTTCTTTCGAATCTGGGTTTGCACTGAAACCTTTAGCATCTTCAGATCACTGTTGTGGAGGTTTAATTGTGATTCTCCTCTTGGCTGAAAGATCCAGCCTTCTTCAGTTGTGCCTGATTCTTTGCAGAGAGTTTGGGCTTTGCTGGTGGCTACTCCCTCCCCACACTCTAAGGCTATGGACAGTCTGGCTCAAGATGCTTCAATCCTCCCAAATTGGAGGGAAAATAAAAGTCCCAGTCCCTTAGATACAAATTGGTTGTATTAGTTTCTTAGGGCTGCTATATAAATGATCACAAACGTGGGTGGCTTAAAACAATAGAAATATGCTGTCTTGCAGTTGAGGAAGCCAAAAGTCAGAAATCAAGTTGTTGGCAGGGTTGGTCTCTCTTAGAGGCTCTGAGAGAGAGACAGTCCCCTGACTGTCTCCCAGCTTCTAGTGGTTGCTGACATCCCTTGGTGTTCTTTGGCTTGTAGATGCACCACTCCAATCTCTGCTTTTGTCTTCACATTACCTTTGTTGTGTCTCTGTGTGTTGTTTTCTGTTTCGTATTAGGACACTCTCCTTGGATTTAGGGCCCACCCTAATCCAGTATGATCTCATCTTGATCTTTATTTTAATTATAACTGCAAAGAACCTATTTCCAAGTAAGGTCCCATTCTGAGGTCCTGGATGGACATGGACTTTTTGGAGGCAATATTCAACCCACTACAGTGGTCAACCTAGCATGACACTCCCTTCCTCTGAAAGTCAATCTCTCATCCACTTAGCAATGTCATCATGCGTTATAAAATACCTTACCATTTGCAACTGCTTTATACCTGGTATCTAATTTAAGCCCCTCCATGTGAAACAACTGTGTGGACATTACCTTTTCTAAATTTCACCTGTAGAACAAACAACAAATAATTTGATCAAAGTAAGTTGCAGAGCCTGGACTAGAACCCACATCCTCCTGATACTCAGAAGGCAATGCACTGTAGTCGAATAAGCAAAAAATTCAGAAAACAATATTCTTGCTTGTTCCTCTTCCTTTTGGGGATGTGTGCTGGGGGAAGAGAGGATGCACATTTCTTTTAATTTTGTATCTGACAATCACATTCAGTTACTGTGGCATAAGCTCACTGAAGCTTTGACTAAAAACACAGCTGTAGAAACTTCTCTTGTCCCCCTTCTCTCACCCACCCCCAGGCCTACTCCCATGCAGGAGCTGTGCTGCTGCTCAGAAGACCTGGGCTTGGCTCAGGGTTCCAGCAGCATCTCGACCACATCCCCCAAGCCCCCTCCTCAATGCAAGGGCCAGGCGCTGCAGACTGCCCACTGGAATGGCAGCAGCCTTCCTAACACATGGCCCCTTGTGGAAGGGGTTATTCATAGGTAAACTGAGGCTGCTGAGGTGTGCCTTCGTAATGAAAACGAGAACTTTCCCAACACATTAGATACACTAATGTAACATATAGAATGAGACCATTTAAAAAGCACACACACAAAAATCACATGCTCAGCTAGCTGTATGCCTGAGCAACTTCTGGCTCCAAAGCAGTGTTCTGAAGTGGAAAGAGCAGGCTTGGAAATGGGATAATGCAGGTGTTCTGGGATGAATTTTGTCCCCCTACCCAAATTTATATGTTGAAGCCCCAACCCCTAGTACCTTAGAATGTGACTGCATTTGGAAAAAGGGCCTTTAAAGATGCAATTAAGTTAAAATGAAGTTGTTAGGTGGACTCTAGTCCAATCTGACTGGTGTCCTTATAAAAAGAGGAAATTTGGACACACAAAATGAAGAAAGCAACCCTGCCAACACCCTGATCTTGAACTTCCAGCCTCCAGAACTGTGAGAAAATAAACTTCTGCTGTTTAAGCTGCCCAGACTGTGGTATTTTGTTATGGCAGCCTGAGCAGACTAATACAGCAGGTGTTGACATTTATTCACAGTGTATCCCTTGACTTCTTTGGGCCTATAATCCCCTCTCTGGGGCTCTCTTTTTTCTACCTCACCTGACATAATGTTTTCTGGAGATTTTTTGTGTGTAAATTAAATTTCATCCAAATAAAAGTGTAATAATTATAAAATCCATCATCCATGTGGTTTGGTCCCAGATCAGCATCAGACTGAAAAAATGTGGGTCCACACAGCTGGAGAATAACTCAGGCCCTTTGACTGTATGTGTCAGACACCACAGAGAGGGCGCAATCAGCACCCCCATTTTGCTTGCTCTTGTCCCTATTGTCCTGCTACTTCCCCACCACTCAGGCAGGAAGGGCCTGATGAGGGTCAGGCTGGAGTCTTCTTCAGAGCACCACGTGGTGGAAGGATGTGGACACACAAAGACCTTAAATGTGATGGGGCAAGTGTTACTAGGCTGGAAACCAGAAAGTTGCTCTTGGCCGGAACAATGGGGGTGGTAGATGGCCACGGCCACAGCCTCAGGTTACGTCCACCTGGCCAAATCTGAGACTCCCCAAGTGTGCAGAATATAAACCCTCTGCTTCCCAGGGTGTCAGAGAAACTGCACGTGGCAGTTCTGGTGTGGTTTGCGGTAGCTCCTTGGGCTCCTGACTTCTTCAGTGCTGAAAGGAAAAAAATACTTCCAGAAAAACCATCATTTCCGGTTGTACTTGTAGATCAGTGGTTCACAAAGAGTAGCCTAACCTCACTTCCAGAGACATTTGGCTTGTCCAAAGACCACTGAAGTGGGGAGGTGCTACTGGCATCTAGTGGTGGGGAGGTGAGGGGGTGCACAGGACAGCACCCCACCCCCCAAATACAGAATCATTGCTTTGTCCTGGGTATCAGTAGTGGTGAGGTTGACAAGCCCTGCTGCAGACACTCCTGGGCACCTCTTGTCCCCACAAGCCCTCACTCCCTGCCTCCTCGCCTCAGCTCAGCACGGTTCCGACCCAGACCTCCCCCAAGATCCAGGCATCAACTTCTGAGGCAGGAAATATGCTATTTCTAGCAGCGTTGACGGGAGCTTGAAATTAAGAAATTCTGATTGAGGGTTGGAGAGAAAAGGGAGGTCAGAGCGGTTTGATTTCTTTGCCATTAAAAATGGGAAGTAGGGTTCAAAGAATGAAGAGGAACAAAGGGCACATATGCTAAGAGGATCATCGCAGGCGAATAAAATGCAGTTCAGGGCCCCAAAGCAGGGGACGGAAGCAGGCTGTAAATAAACTGCATCCATTTCCAGATGAAAAGAGGACAGCGGGTCCCATCAGCTCTGAAAAGCATGTTGACTTGGCAAACAGATTTCACATTGACATTTCCCGGCGACCACAGGCATGACAAAGGCAGTAAAATACCAAAAAACAATCTGATCCCAGCGGCGGTGGTACCGCTGTAACGATATTTTTGCACCAGTGTGGGGTTTCGCAGCGCTGGGTTGGTGAGACGCGCCCTTTCCAAACTTCCATGGAAATATTTTCCATCATTTTGACATTTCATTTAAAATGAAATATAGGAGATATTAAAAATTCATGTTCATGACAGGTATTATTTGTTTGACTTTGAAATATACAGTGAACACACTGTTAATGAACAGTGAGGGAAGTGTCAGTATTGTGTGCGCGTGCATATTCATGGGCTGCTCCCCGTCTTCAGAAGAAAACAATTGCGGAATCAAAGAGGGCAGACCTTTAACAGTTCTAAAATCCATGTGTGTGTGGCTATGAATAATTGAATATGGAATAATAAAAATGACCCTTTTTGGGGGGTAGTTCAGGTAAAAGCAAAATGCCATGACTTTATCCTAGAAACACGAACCTCAATTATTTCTGAATTTGCATGAATTACATGCATATCTCCCTTGAATCATTACTGGGATGCAATCACATTAATTCATCCAACTGCCAGCATGCCATCTGTGTTTCTCTGTCGTCTTTCCTCCGCCCCGAGGACTGTGCGATCCCCGGGCTTGGAGGGAAAATGTTTCCTTCCTTTGTAGCCTCTATTCTCCTGCCACTTAGACTCTGCGAGGAAATTGCTTTTTCCTAAGCTGGGAGGCACTTTGCTGTGGTTGTGAATGTGTTCGCCAAAGTTCATGTGTTGGAAACTTAATCCCCAATGCAACGGTGTTGGGAGGTGGGGCGTAAGGAGAGTGATTGGGTCACAGGAGCTCTGCCTTCATGAATAGATTAGTGTGGTTATCTAGGGAGTGGGTTGGTTACCACGTGGGTGGGTTTGTTATAAAATTGAGTTTGGCTCCCTCTTCTGCTCTAGCGCTCTCCTGCCCTTCCGCTTTCTGCCATGGGATGACTCAGCAAGAAGGCTTTCACCACACATGGGCCCCTTGACCTTGGACTTCCCAGCCTCCTGAACTGTAAGAAAGAAATTTCTTTTCATTATAAATTGCCCAGTCTGTGGTATTCAGTTATGGCAATATGAAATAGACTAAGACACAGTTTTTCTCCATTGCTCTGGGTGAAGGGAAGGAAAAGGACTGTGTTGTGTCTATTACCATTAGCACAAGAGAAGGAAGTGACGTCAGGTGGAGCCACTATAAGAAAATGACAGGAAAAAGTGGGAAGGAGAACATGTTTCCTCCGATAGCAAGACCAGAGAGGGTAGACTTCTATTTTCTTTTATTCAAAAAAACATAATCGATTTTATTATTATTACCTTAAAAAAAATAAGAGGCAGAACTGTTGTATTCTTGAGTTTTCTATCATGTAGGATTCTGTGAACACATCCCGGTTTTCTCACTGATTGCCTTTGTACATTAAATCAGAGTTTCATCTATTCACACATCTTTCCAGAAAAGGCTACCACATGCTAGGCACAGGGGAGACACAGGCTCTGGGCCTCACCGGCCCCGTAGTCTAGTGGAGGAAGACAAATCAGGAACTAGCAGAGTGATGAGCAATGCCAATGGGGAGGGTGGGTTGCTGCAGGTGGGCATAACAGGGAACCAGCCTGCTCTGCAAGTTCTGACAGAAGCTCCTGGAAAGATTGGAGGAGGAGTGGGAGTTGGCCCAGCAGAGGAAATAGCAGATGTGAGGGTCTGCGGAGAGATGCCTCTTTACAATGACCTCCCAGCTGCCACGAGGGTAGCAATAGCAGGGAAACATGGAGAAATCAGCTCTCAGGGAAAAAGCACAGTGGGATTCAGGAGGCCTAGGTTCTAGTGTTGGTTCTGCCACGTATTAACAATCAGAGAGGTTGTCAGATTTGTTGGAGATCACACAGCCTGTTGCCCTCGTTTGTAGTTGCTGTGTGTGAGGAGTGGGGCAGGGTGGGGCATGAAGGGTTTGGAGTTGGATTGAATTTGAAATTCTATTTTTGAATACTCAATAATCCTTCATAGGTGTGCTTGTATCTAGAGGATATTGTAATTCAATATTAATGCTTTTTCACCCCCTACAAGATTTTCTTTTAAAATTGTGCATCTCATGAACTATGGCACTAGAAAATAAGCTCTATGAGAAAAGGAACCTTGTCCTTGTCATTGCCTAGGAGAGTTCCAGGCATATAGTATCTATTAAATGAGGCTGAATGAACAAATACATGTTATTAAAAGTTAACAACTTACCTGTCAGTTTACACTATAGTGAGGAAAGCCAGTCGAGGACGATTTAAGGGACATGAACCAGCCTTGGATTCTCTCCTCTGGAGGAAGGCATGCATGTGGACAAGGAACCAGAGGGCAAGGTGGAGATGTAGCCTCTAGTCCCAATGCCCTCTTGGACCAATGGTGGGGCAGACATCTTCCTTTGCCTCCCAGATCATTCTCCACCCTTGCCCACCCTACTCACTGCCAGGAGATTGCCCTGCCTTCCTCCAGAGGAGAGAATCCAAGTTCACAGCACCTGGTCCCAAGCCACCTGTGAGCTCATGCCTTTTGATCCCTGGATCTCAAGGATTTCTGGTTAGATAACGACATTTTGGTTAGATATATCATTTATCCGTTTACTACCCCTGCACATCCTCAACATGGACTATTGAAAGTTGACTACTGTATACACAATAACTGATTCTCCTGACCATTAAATCTAGTTGACTACTGTATACACCACAACTGATTCTCCTGACCCTTAAATCTGAGAATTTATTTCTTTGCTCCAACTGCAAGGTGATTTTTGATAGAGAACAACTGATTATGTACTCTAGCCGCACGCATCAGCATGCTGATTATGTGAAATCTCGTAAGGAATTATAGTCAATGCCAATCATCGTGTAAGTGAAGGTCAAATTTTACAACTTCTATTGGTGTCATCAGCATTTTTAGGATAAATCTTTGAAGCACACAAATTAATATTGGGATACATGTCAGCACTGAAGGCATCTTTGAGAAATCAAATGCCTGTGGACTACATAAGAGAGAGTGTGGGGGAGAGAGAAAAATACCAGAGTCCCTGTGCTCAAAATTGTTGGTTTAAAGTACAAGGACTATGATCAGTCAGCTCTTTAAAAGTGCTAAATGCAGCTTAGATATTTGAGTTAGTAAAAAATACTTCCAAGTTTTAAATCTTCAGCTAGTGAGCAGCTGTGGAGAAAGATGCATGCACGTGTATACACATGAACACATACATGCACACACAGGTACATTGCTGGAGCTCCACTTAAAAGTACAGCTGAGAGTGCATTTGTAGAGGTAATATATTAATATATAATATGGTGATTAAAAGCAGTTTCTCTGGATTAAGACAGGCCTGGATTCAAATCCTGGATCTACCACTTATTAGCTGTGTGACATTTTTGAGCCTCAATTTTCCTCCTTTGTGAAACAATGATAATAACAGTACTATTTAGCTCAATGGATTTGTATCAGTTAGCTTTTGCTACAGTAATGCTGCATAATAACCCAAAAAATGTCAAAGGCACAGAGCAACAAGCATTATTGCTGGTGGATCTGGAGTCACATGGATTTGGGTAGGCACATTTGATGATCTCTACTGGGCATGGTCACTTTTCTGGATGTTGAGTGGCTATTAATTAATCTGGGATGGCTTCATCTGGGATGAGTCAGGAGATTGGTTGTGCTCCAGGTGTCTTTCATCATCCAGCAGGGTAGTCTGGACACTGTCTCATGGTGATGGCAGTATGCAGGCTCAGAAGCACTTTTTTTTTTTTTAATTTTTTAATTTATTTTTTTTATTTTAGCATGTTATGGGGGTACAAGTGTTAAGGTTACTTATATTGCCCATGCCCCCCACCCCCTCAAGTAAGAGCAGAAGCACTTTTCAAGCCTCTGAGTGCTTTATGGTTGCTGATACTCTATTGGCCAAGGGTATCACATGGCTGAGCCTTAATTCAGAATGGGAAGCAATGCATAGTTAAATGCAAAGAATGTGGATCGATACAAGGAGGGATGAAGAATTGGGGCTATTGATGCCATCCATCTACTGCAGGATAATGAGGTTTACATGAGATAATATTCAGCAGGTGCTCAGCACATGGTAATCATTTAATAGGTGGTAGTAGTTGTCATTATTATTATTCCCTATTTACATCACAACTAGCATCTATCAAGATTTTAAGCTTTTCCCCTGGTTTTTGTGTGCTACTTTATAAGCTTATAGAAATTCTTGCTTTAAAAGAGAATGAAGTGATTGGGGTTCAAAGCCTGGCTATGAAACCTACTCTTAATACACCCTCACTGTATTATGTGGTGGAAAGGAATGTTTGCAGGACAGACAGACCCTGGTTAAATGCTGGCTTTGACTACTTTCTGTCCTGTGACCTTGTGTATTTACTTCTCAGTCTCCTTAGCTGCAAAATGCTGATAATTATACTTGTTCTGCTGGGTTTTTGTGAAGACTAAATAGAAAAATTATGTTTTATATCTTTCTCAACATTTGTCACACAGCGTTCAGTAAATGGTAGCTATTATTATTTATAACTTTAGTAATTTATGTTTGTAGAAAAATTAGAAAAACAATTACCCCAATTCTATTATATAAAGACAGTAGCTATTCACATATTGATTATTTTACAATAATTTTGTACGTATATATTTCCAGAATTAGAACTAGATTACTTATGCTGTTCTATAAATCATTTTCCTCATTAATAAAACATGACAATGATTTCTTTATCCATTCATCTGTCAACAGACACTGTGGTTGCTTCCATGTCTTGGCTGTTGTGAATAATGCTGCAATGAACATGGGAGTGAAGATATCTGATTTTGTTTACTTTGGATATATACCTAGAAGTGGGATTGCTAGGTCACATGGTAGTTCTATTTTTAACTGTTTGAGGACACTCTATGCCAATTTATTCTCCCACCAACAGTGCACAAGGGTTCTCTTTTCTCTACAACTTCACAACACTTGTTGTCTTTTGATAATAGCCATCTTATCAGGTGTGGAGGTGATATCTCACTGTGGTTTTAATTTGCATTTCCTTGATGATTAGTGATATTGAGCAAGTTTTCATGTACCTCTTGGCTATTTTTATGTTTTCTTTGGAAAAATATCTATTCAGATGTTTTGCTCATTTTTAATTAGCTTTCTTTTCTATTGAGTTGTGTGAGTTCCATATATATTAATATTTTAGATATTAACCTTTTATCTGATATATGGTTTGCAAATATTCTCTCCCATTCCATAGGTTGCCTTTTTATTTTGGTGATTGTTTCTTTTGCTGTACAGAAGCTTTTTAGTTTGATGTGGTCCCACTTGTCTATGTTTGCTTTTATTGCTTGTGCTTTTTGCGTCATATCTGAGAAGTCATTGCCAAGACCATGTCAGGGAGCTTTTCCTTATTTTTCTAAATTGTGGTGTACATATATACAATGGAATATGATTAATTCATAAAAAGAAGGAAATTCTGCCGTTTGTGACAACATGAATTAATCTAGAGGTCATTAGGCTAATTAAAATAAGTCAGACAGATAAAGACAAATATTGAATGATCTCATTTATATGTGGACTCTAAATAAGTTGAACTCATAGAAATGGAGAGTAGAATGATAGTTGCCAAAGATTTGGGGTGGGGGATGAAGAAAATGGAGATATGTTGGTTAAAGGGTACAAACTTTCAGTTATAAGATGATAAGTTCTAGGAATCTAATGTACAGTATAGTGACTATAGCTAATAATATTGTATTGTATATTTGAAATTTGCTAAGAGAGTAGATCTTAAATGATTTCACCATGAAACAAAACAAAACAAATTGTAATTAGGTGGGATGACAAGAGTGTAACTAACTTGATTACGGTAATCACTTCACAATATATATATACATAAAATAACCATGTAGTACACTTTAAACTTAGAGAATTTTGTCAGTTATACTTTAATGAAGCTGGAAAAAAACAACATGCCATTCTTCCACAGGAACAAATATAGATCTACAGCAACAATTTTAACAGAGGTATCATATCCCTTATGTTGATATATTCTAATTTATTAAACCAATATCCTATTGTTGAATCTTTAGATTATTTCCAATTTTTAAGTATATGAATAACTGCACTGCAACAAACACCTTTTAAAATATCTTTATACATGCATTAACTTGTTTCTTTAGGTTAAATTTCTGGAAGTAAAATTGCTGGGTTAAAGGATAATTACTTTTTTTTTTTTGAGACAGAGTCTCACTTTATTGCCCAGGCTAGAGTGAGTGCCGTGGCGTCAGCCTAGCTCACAGCAACCTCAAACTCCTGGGCTCAAGCAATCCTGCTGCCTCAGCCTCCCAAGTAGCTGGGCCTACAGGCATGTGCCACCATGCCCGGCTAATTTTTTCTATATATATTAGTTGGCCAATTAATTTCTTTCTATTTATAGTAGAGACGGGGTCTCGCTCTTGCTCAGGCTGGTCTCGAACTCCTGAGCTCAAAGGATCCGCCCACCTCGGCCTCCCAGAGAGCTAGGATTACAGGCTTGAGCCACCGCGCCCGGCCAAGATAATTACTTTTTAAAAAAACTTTTTTCTTGTCAAGTATAGCAAACATATAGAAAAATAATACAAAATATAAGTGAGCAGCTCAGTGAATCATCATCAACAAACACTCATGTAATCATGACTCAAGAAAATAAAACAGTGCCAGCCCCCCCACCCCCCCACCCCCTGCCCAAATACTTCTCTTATGTTTCTTCTCAATCACTAACTTGCCTACTCCCCAAAGGTAATCACTATCCAGACTTTTAATGCATTTTAGATTTGCCTGTTTTTGAACTTTATATGAATGGGTTCATATTATATGTATTCTTTTGTTTCTGATTTCTTTCAATCAATAATCTGTTTGCATGTGTGAGATTCAACCATACTTTTTCACATAGAAATAGTTCATTCAATTTCATCGTTGTATATTATTTCATAGGACAAATATATAATTTATCTATTTTAGTGTTGGACCATTTGGGTCATTACCATTTGGACTCTTACTGATGTGACACTTTTCATAAGTGTATGTGCTTTTTTGGTGTGTATGTGAGCATATTTCTGCTGGCTATATATCCAGGAGTAGACTTTCAGAATCGTAAGGTTACATGTATATTTACCGTTAGTAGACAGTGCTAAACTCTTCCAAGATGATTATTGTAATTGACACTTCCACCTGCCGTATGTGAAAATTCCTGTTTGCTCCACATTCTCTTTAACACTTGACATCATTCTAGTGGGTGCATTGTGGTTTTACACTGTATTTCTCCAAAAACAATGCAGTTGAGCGCCATTTCATGTAATTGAGCCACTTGGATATTCTTTCTCGGAGATGTACTTATTCTAATCTCCTGCCAGTTTTCTACTGGTGATTTGACTTTTTAAGAAATCGATTTGTGGGAGTTCTTTTGTATTCTGGATAAAGCTCTTTGTTGAAAGACGTGTTACAAATATATTAATATTTTCCCACATTTTAGTCTGCCTTTGTACTCTCTTCATAATGTCTTTTGATGAACATAGGTTCTGAATTCAAAGACAGTCAAATGTATCATCCTACCTACCCTCGCCTTCACTATTTGTGTTTTTTTGGTGTCCTATGCAAGAAAACTTTTCCTGACTTGGTTAATGTCTTAGTTCTGGCTGCTATAGCAAAGTACCATAGACTAGGTGGCTTATAAACAGCAGCATTTATTGCCACAGTTGTGGAGGCTGGAAGTCCAACATCAGGGTGCTGGCCTGGCTGGGCTCTGGCGAGGTGCAGATAAAGACTGCGTGTTGTATTCTCACAATGGAGGGAGGAGCGCTAGAAAGCTACCTTCAAAGGGCTCCACCCTCACGAACTAATTACCTCCCAACGGCCCCACCTTCTGATAGCACCCCCATTGGGAGTTACGATTTCAACACATATGAATTTTGGAGGGACAGAAACATTCAGTCCATAACAGATGACAGCAATCTTCTGTATCATCTCGTAAAATTTTTTTCTTGTTGTTGTTTTGACTTTCACATTCAGGCTTACAATCTACCTAGAATTGAGTTTTGCATAGAGCGAGGTAGGAGTCAAATTTTATTGTTTTCCAGTGGACATCCTGTTGTCCGAGCACCCGTTAGTAACAAACGGTTTAGTCTTTTACTCATTGCTTTGCAGGCCCACCTCTATTTTAAATTAATGTCCATAAATCAATGTATCTATTTCTAGGCTCTCTATTCTATTTCCATTGATTTATTTGGCTAAACTTTAGTCTCTAAAGGATATTAATTTTTTAAAAAGGATTTTGTCACATACTGGAGGCGGCTATATGTTTGTCATCCTTTAAAAAAGTAATAGGTTTTTGAAGCTACTTTTCTGACAGAAAGTCAGGCTGATTATGAGGAGTTTCCTAGTTGTTCCAAATATAAATGAAATAGCAGAAACACCGTCATTGAAAATTCATATTCTCTTTTTGTCCTTTTAATTGTTCTGTGTATATAACAGTTGTATATCTTTACAGGGTACATGTGATGTTTCGATACAGGCATACAATGTGGTTGAATCGAATCAGGATAATTGGGGTATCCACTATCATAGGCATTAATCATTTCTTTGTGTTAGAAATATTCCAATTCCACTCTTTTGATTATTTTAAAGTATACCCTAACTTATTGTTGATTGCAGTGACTTTGTTGTGTTATCAAATATTGTTCATTCTATCTAACTAACTATATTTTCAAACCCATTAACCATCTCTGCTTTATCCTCCCCTCCCCGATACCTTTCTCAGCCTCTGGTCACCATCACTCTGCTCTCTGTCTCCTTGAGAGCAATTGTTTTTAATATTTAGCTCCAACCTGTGAGTGAGAACATGTGAGATTTGTCTTTCTGTGCTGGCTTACTTCACTTATAACATAATGTTCTCCAGTTCCATCCAGGTTGGTGAAAATGGCAGGATTTCATTCTTTTTTTGTGGCTATGTAATATTCTACTGTGTATACGTACCGCAGTTTCTTTATCTGTGGGCACTGGCAGAATTCTGCCCTGTGTTGTGTCCTCCTGTGCTAGGGCGTCCCTGAGTTTCAATGCAAAGCCCCACAGTCAATACTCTCTCCCTGCCCCAGGCACACAGATTCTCTCTCCACTTGGCACCCTGGTGCGACATTGCTGGGGGTTTGGGGAGGGGTGGCATAGGCAATGCGAGGATGGCTCTTCTGCCCTCTTCAGTGTGTCTTTCCTTGATATAATGTTAAAACCAGGTAGTGTGATTGCTCACCTGACTTTTGGTTCTTCTGAAGCTGCTTGCTTGCGTAGATAGTTAAATTTGGTGTTCCTGCAGAGGGATGATCCCTGGAGGTTTCTATTCAGTCCTCTTGCTCTGCCCCGTCTGTCCTGTCATAGTCTCTTTTTTGTTGATCACCCTTCCTCCTTTGCTTGTCCTTTCAAACATCTCTCTTGCCTCTGGTAATCTACCAGTTATTCTATTTCTATTTTCCTCCCTCTCAACTAGATGTCAGAAAACTGCACAGAGACAAACAAAAAAATAATTACAACGTGGTTCTACCCAGAGACATCTGCATTTTAAAATGGATTCCTGAGAACAAAATGCCCCCAAACCCGAAGGGAATGGCTCTCTGATGGTAGAGTGTCAGCATGGTAAGGGGGTCCTGGCTGGCTGATTTCTTCTTCATCTGTAACACAGCGAAGCAGCGGTGGGTGACCTCTAATTCTGCAGCCCGGACAAGTGATGTGAGTTGCTCAAAGTCACCTAGTTAATGTGTAGGAAACAGGAATAATAGTCAGCATCAGAAGATATATTTTTGAGCTTTTTTAAAAGGAGTCTTCTTACTGACCTTAAAATTTGACCAAATCAGCATCCTCTAAAGATTAGCTTTTTACTTAATTAATAATTACAGAATTGCAAGATTAGACTGTCTCTTATTTAAAATTCTTTTAAGCACAAGTGAAAAGACCTTAAGGTGGACCTTCTTCCTTCAGTAAGACATTATTTTTCCTGGTCTGGTTCTTTTAATGAAATATTATCTCACACATTGTCCTTGCCATGGTGGCCCTGAGGTAGTAGTGCTTCAGCTGCATGGGTCATTTTCTACAAAGGAATCTTTCTGTGAAGACCATGTCTCCTTGCTTTCTTTTGGGCTCCCCTCTTGACAGGGGGCAGCTGAGTGTGAGAGACGGTGAAAGGTTTGTATCCCAACACTGTTCTCCTCCCTGTACATTCCATGCAGTTAGGTTAGATTAGGTAGGATTCAGTTCAACTCTACTTAGTCCTTTTCAGATGTGTTCTGAGCACCTACTATGTGCTGAGTACTGACGTGGGCACTGGGAACACAGAGATGAAGCAGATACTGCAGGATTTTTGCCCTTGTGGTGTTTATAATCTGGTGGGAAGCTGAACATTAAACAGGTACAGGCGTCACTTAATGACAGGGGTATGTTCTGAGAAATGCATCATTCGGCAATTTTGTCACGCCAATGTCAGAGACTGTACTTACACATATCTAGGTGGTATGGCCTACTGCACACCTAAGCTATATGGTACAGCCTATTGCTCCTAGGCTACTAACCTGTACAGCATGTTACCGTACTGAATGCTGCAGACAACTGTAACACAATTGCAAGCATTTGTGTATTTAAACATAGAGAATGTAGCATACAGTATTATAATCTCATGGGGCCACCATCTTATATGTGGTCTGTTGTTGACTGAAACATTGTTATGTGGGGTATGACTATAATTCCAATTATGAGGGGAGTTTTGGATGGCCCCACCCCCCTCATCCTCTGGCAACCACCAATCTGCTTTATGTCTCTATGGATGTATCTATCCTGGATATTTCATATAAATGGTATCATACAAAAGTGACCTTTTGTGTCTAGCTTCTTTCACTTGGCACACTTTTAAGGTTGTAGCATGCCATCTTGTAGCATGTATGAGTAATTCATTCCTTTCTGTGGTTGAATAATGTAACATTGTATGTATATACCATATTTTACTTATCCATTTGTCTGTTGATGGACATTTGGGCTGTTTCCACCTTTTGGCTGTAGTGAATAGTGCTGATATGAACACTTGTGCACAAATATTTGTTTGAGTGCATATTTCAATTCTTTTGCATATACTTAGGAGAGGAATTGCTGCATCAAATGGTAAATCCAGGTTTAGCTTTTTGAGGAATTGCTAACCTATCCAAGTGGAAGCACCATTCCCACCAGCAATGTAAGAGTGTCTCAATTTGTCCGCATCCTCATCAACACTTGTTATTTTTTGTTAAAAAAATTTTTTTTTATTATAAACATCCTAATGGGTATGAAGTGGTATCTCATTGTGGTTTTGATTTGCATTTCTGTAATAACTAATGATGTTGAACAACTTTTCAAGTACTTGTTGGACATTTGCTGATCATCTTTGGAGAAATGTGTATTGTCTTTTGCTCATTTAAAAATTGAGTTGTTTGAATTTTGGTTGTTTAGTGGTAAGAGTTCTTCATATATTCTGGATATAAGATTTGCAAATATTTTCCCCCTTTCTGTAGGTTGATTTTTCACTGTTTTGATAATCTCTTTTAATGTACAAAGTGTTTAATTTTGATAAAGTCCAATTTATCTATTTTTCATTTTGTTTATTATGCATTTGGTTTCATATCTAATAATTTATTGCCAAATCCAAGGCCATGAAGATTTACCCCTATGTTTTCCTCTAAGAATTTTATAGTTTCAGCTCTTATATTTAGGTTGTTGATCCATTTTGAATTAGTTTTTGTATACGGTGCGAGGTAGGGGCCCAACTTCATTCCTTTGCATGTGTATATCTAATTGTCCCAGCAGGCCATATGTAATAATAGTTTCATTTGGGAGGAGATGTGAGATAAAGTTTCCCTCTTTTTTGTGACTTTCCTGAGAGGTGAACAGAGCCTCTTGTAGCTGGCAGAACTGGGCTCTTCATAGGATCCTGGCTTCATGGCCACTCAAAATTTCCAACATGGACATAAAAGCACAGCAACTTGATATCCCTGTAACTGACTTACTCTGCTAGCACCAGGGCTCTTCCTTGTCTTGGCTGTCACTTCTGTGGCTGCACAGACCTAGGGCATATAGTATGTACTTGTCTGCTCCAACCTGTCTTTCCTGGGCCAAGGATTTTTTGGTTTATACCTTCCATGTTGGTCTCCCACTGTGGGATGCTAAACAATCCTGCCCCGTGGCCACCAACAACCCAGAATGTTAGGCCTGGTCTCCTCCAACTTTAAATGAATTTAGAGGCCAGGTATTGTGACTCACTATTTCTGTATCTATTAGCCACAAAAACATTCATAAATGTGAACTTTAACTCTCTGGTTGCTGAATAAATAAGTGAAAAGCCTTAAGTACACAGTGAGAATGCTCTATTTGCATAGTTATCAGTTTCTTATAAAAATATGTGTCCTGACATGAAGTAGGAGCTATACCTAGACCATGTTTGCCTTATTTCCATTACTGCCAGCCAAGCAGCCAATAAGGGAGAAGGAGGAAGGTCATGTGGAAAGAGCTTACTGGGAATTCAGGGATCAGGATTCTATTAATAGTTCTGTCATTACACCAAGTAGAGGTGTGGTCATTGTGTTGATCTTCTTGTTTATCTCTTTACTTATAGTAAAATTATTTTGGTAGGCTTTAAATCTTCATGAGCTATTCCAAATGTTTTTAGTAGTCTTTAGATGCAATCTAAATGCGTTGCTGAAGTTCTCCCTGCTAAGCCTTCCTCCTACTCACAGAAGTATGTGTTAAAATTGAGAATCTGACACCTCCTCTCCTTCCTTTTTTTATCCCCAACTATATCAAATAAAAGATGCTTCAGTTTAAAGATAAACTACTAACAGCAGAAGATTGTGATAAAGTGAATTGGGATTAAGTTAGTTTGGGTTCTGGTTTGACTAAGAAAGTTTTCCAATTTCCCTGCATGGAGGATTAATGAAGGTGTAACTAATTCTTTCTTTAGACCTGGAAAGGGTGACTGAAGAGAATGGTTAAAAATATCTCTATGAGACTGGTTAAAAATATCTATTCCAGGAGTCTACCCTCTGAAGTTTGGATTGGGACCTAGGCATCTGTATTTTCAAAAAGCTTCACACTATAATTCTATTGTACAACCAGGCTGGGGTATCTTTGAGTTCTCAAATTTACTTCCAGAATCCTGCAAGATTATTGAAATGTGTTTGAATGAATGAAAAATATTTATCCACATCATTTGCTAACTAATAATGTTCTTTGTGTATATCTTTTTCTTCTTTGAGCTTATAAGATTAAGGGCAGTGGCTATCATTTTTTTTTATCTTTATAATCTCAATAATATCCAGTAGGCATTACAAAGCTGATCACTAAATTAAAACAGAAATATTGTGCACATTCAGTCAGCTCATATGAAGGCATTGGTATGTCAGGTTCTACATTGACTAGAGTTTCATGGATTACCTGTTCATTTGTTTGGTTTTAACTTTCATGATAGGAGTTCCTCCTCTTGCTTTTTGCTCCAACCACTCTTGGTTTGCTACCCCAAGTTGTATTTCTTGCTGTATAGAATTACATGACAGTACAAGGCCCCGAAGAAACTCGTCTTGGTATGATTTGCTGGTTGGTTATCACAGCCAAGGAGAATTAGAAAACTCATGTCTCAGGATTCTCAGTCCTAAGTCCTTTTCATTAAACTGACAATTCTGCCTCTCTGCCATCCTGTGAATAAGAGAAAGTTTTTTTTTTTTGTCTCCTTCTGAAAAACACAACCCTTTTGCAGCTCCCTCACTTCCCATGGAGATGGTCCATTTGAGCCCTCAGGGTCTTGCATCATAGAATGGCTGCAGTTGCAGAGATAAAGGCAATGAAACAAATGCCACCCAGGCTTTTCTCTAAGCTCCTAGTAAAGGGATTTACATGCAGCAGCTATGGAACAAACTGAAACAGTAATTGACCCTGTGGACCGCCTCTGATTATGCGAGGTGCAGTAATCTCAAGGGGCCTCATTCATCTCTTTGCTGGAGTCTTAGCTGACTGCAGAATAATTACAGAGAATTCAAGTTAAGACTTAGAAAGATTTGTCACTGGCTGGTGGATACCACTGGCTTAATAAAACTCAACACTCTTATAATTAGTATAAGCCAGCTACAAGTAACCTTGTGTTAAAATGCAAATTATTAAAACATCTATTACCGAATACGAAAAGTTTCTTAAAAAATATTAGGGATTCCAAGCACAGGAATGTGTGGTGAACTTGAAAAGCCTGATGCCAATTATGTGCTTCACTGAATTAAAATGAATTAGTGTTATTAATAAAAACTCTAATGATCTACCCTGCCAGTCCAATCTTTTACCACCTCGAATTTCATTAGAAATGAACTTTTCAATTAAGATCTGTCTTCCCACACTTACCAAGTTGAGTTTTCTAGACTCAAGATTCAGTCACAGAAGCTTAAGGAATATGGCAGGTGCTGAGGTTGGGAATAGGGGTCACACCCAATTTGCCACGATGGCTTGCCAGTCCCTAATACAATATTTCCACTTCTTTCAGAGTAATGTGGTCCCTTGTCTGGGTCCCTGACATTGAATAATTTATTCAATAAAATGGTGCGATTTAAAGGAAAGTGAATGAAGATGTTTACAGTTGGTGGCAGCTCTCTAAAATAATATTTGCAGGAGAAAATTGAAACGAATCTGTCATTAACTATTTTGGTAAGAAGAGAAGGAAATAGATAGGAATCAAAATGTTTGAAGATGTATTATTATTCTCAACTTAGATTATCCCGCAAAGAGCTTTTCCATGCAAATGAAGAAACATTCAATTTGAAGTCCCTCCTAGAAAGTAGATTGATTTGCAAATGTTTGATATATTAATAATTTCATAAGTAAACAGAGATAAAATTTAAGGCATGATTCAGCATTTCTCCAAAAAAAAAGAAAAAATCAGTGGTATATTTATTCTGCTTTGCTGATTTCGTTAACTAACAGTGGGTGGTTATTTTTGAAGCTCTTCCTCTTTTCCTTGACTTCGATTGGCATTCCTTGCCAGGTTACTTGCAGTTGTAAGGAAATGCATCAGCAGAGCTGGTCATCTTCACCAGCTTCTATAACTGCCTCCCTTTTCCTGGCCAATAGCAGCTGGAGAAAACTTATTTATTTATTTATTTTTGTGAGGAGTGCGTGATTTATTTGTACCCCTCCCTCTTAAGGATTTTATTATGTGTGCTTTTCATTTCACTACCAATCTCTGTTTCCAGGAAATGGTAGCTGGTATGGTTCCTGGTAAGCTCCCCAAGGGCCTTGTCTGTCTTGTTTGCTGCTGCGTCTCGTCTCCAGTGCTGTGAGCAGTGCCTGGCACCCTTGACTGTGTCACCGTCCCTTCTCGCCTCAGCTAGGTGGCCTTTGTCCCACTCGCCCCCTCCACTCTGCCTCTTCAGCTCTCATCCCCAGCATAACTCACATCCATCCCTGCTTCTGGGTTGTGCTCACACTGTTCTTTCCTCTGAACCTGCTCCTCTCCTCTTCTCTGTCTAACCAGATCCTACCCGTCTGACTGAACCTGAGTTCCATGTCCTCCGCGGCCGTTTATTGAATGACGCTTATCCACAAGGTCTTGGTTTTTGTAGTCTGACTGTATCTCACTATCATTTGCTATCCCAGGCTTTTGCTTGGTTCTTTCATCGGAAGTGGTGTTTGTCTTCACAGAGGTTGGGCCAAGGAGAGCCATTCCCGACACTTGAATGGTGTGTGTGGTCCCCCAGGCAGCCTTGCACAGGGGCCTGCATTGGATGTTGGCTAGATGTTCACTGCAGACCAACGGTCCTCCTTCCTTAGTACTACAGAGAGTGATGCCTGCTTAGCTTCGAACCCTGCATTTGTTTCGGTCATGAATTCAGGGAGATGGTCAGTCAAAACATGGCAGGCATTCCCTCTGCCACATTTCCCAAGCCGCCTCTCATCTTTCTGGATCGCTGTGCCACCTTTGCAGAGGAGCCGTGTTCTCAGTGTCTGGCTCTTCCTGGGGTCCTGTGGCCCCCAGCCCCTCTCTCTGCCTTGGCTTGCCTTTGCCTTTCCCTCGCTCTCCCCAACTATAATACGTTATCGTTTTTCTTTAAAGGTACATTTTTAGTTTGGTCTATAACCCTCCTACACTTCAGAACAGTCACTCTCTATTTAAAAAAAAAATGATTTCATAATTTGTACTTTTCACTGTCAGACTGACCTTCCCTTCACTTAGTTCAAATTACTGAGCTTTTATTATATTGAGCTACTCTCTCACCCTTACATTTCAAAAATGCCTTTTTCTGTCAAATCTTATTTAGGAGGGTTAACAGAAGAATATGACTATACATAGAATGTTGACACCCAAACAGGATCCTTGAAAGAGATGACCTTGGATCCGGGCTCCGAGATAATTAGCAAAGGAGAATTGACAGAAACCAACTGCTTCCGAGAGAGGATGGGGTCACAATCAAAAGAAGGGCGGCAGAAATTGAATAGACAAGCTGATCAAAGACAAAAACTTACCAAGGGATTTGGAGTTTTAAAGAAAATCATTGGGGTACCTGTTATTCATTCAATAGTAATTCCATTGGCGTGTATTGAGTAACGATTGTATTATCTGCACCATTCTAGGTGCTGGTAATATAGAGAAATGAGTCAGAGTCACTGACCTGCACACAGTCTAGTTGGGTGGGGGTCAGGGTAGGGGTAATGGTAGATACATGGAAATGCATTGTTTCTGGGAGAAAAGGTGGTAACTTTAGTTTTGGATCCATTGTGTTTGAGACTTGATACTTGTAGTATATCCAAGCTGGACTGTTCAGTAGGGGTTGATTTTTCCCACTGGAGATGTTCACGCTGCTGCTGCATGGGCAGCTGTTAGTGATCTTGCAGAGGGGGTGGCCTCTTACACTAGACGAGCTCACAGAGCATGTGAATGACAGTGTGCTTATTCCCACAATTCTTCTGTGTGATATCCTGTCTTCAGTAATACTCATGGAAGGGGCCGGGAGATTCTGTGAGCATCTGAGTCCATGGAAGGGGACGGGAGATTCTGTGAGCATCTGAGCACTTGGCCCCAACGCCTCCTGTCAGAAGCAGAAATCACAAAGGAGATGTCTCCTTTCCGTAACCCGGGTCATAAAAGCAATTAAAGCGTTTCGCGGCTTATTTCCTGCCTTTCTCTACCACTTTGCAGATTGACATCTGAAAGGGCCTCCAACCTGGCAGCCCTGTTCTAATTATCTGAAATGAAAGGAAGGGGAAATGTTTGTATTTCTCAGGAAAAGAACGCACATCACTCCTTTAAAAAGAAAAAAGTAAAGGTGTTGAGGAAAAACAGATTCATTACTGCAGTGAATTTAAAATAGTAACTTTTTGTCTTGTTATCAAAGCACAAAGTCATCACAGAAAATTCAGATAATACAAATAAGGAAAATACAAAACTCACCTGTGAGTCCATCATCCTGCTGTACCAACTGCTAACAACTTTTGGCCTTCCAATATTTTTCTATGAACATATTGATACATATTTCATAATAGTGGGCTCATACTAAGCATACTGTTTTGCAATCTTTTTTTCATTTAATACTTGTAGTCAGTTTGTTTTGTTTTTAGCAGTTTGAAGGTATAAAATGAGTTCACGTTACTTTTAATGTTCAAGTTAAATTAATTTGTGTCTCCAATGCAGAAGAATATCTCTCTTCCATCTCTCCCATCTATCTATCTGTCCATCCACCCGATTGTCTCAGAGTTTTAGCTCACACAGTAAATTAAAAAAACCCCAAGGGCATTTACTTAACCCCAGATGTCCGTCTTGGTTACTGTCCTGCCAAGGAGAAAGGACCAGGGAGCAGGCCCAAGTAGCAGAACAGCCCCATTCCATTGGCTGTTGTTGCTCTTGCTGATACATGATATTGCTCCAGTGTTGTTGCTTGCCCACTGTTAAAAGACCTGCAGTGATTTGGACACACTGGTCATTAATGCTGGCCATCCTGCAGTCTGGGATAGTCACTGACCCCTGAAGAAACTGCTTTTTGGACTGATGTACATTTAGCTCAAGACGAATTTTTCAGGATGCTATTGGAAATCTGAAGGGAAAGAGGAAGGTATTTTTCCTGTATCATCACATTCAGCTGAGGTTGTACCATAGGCCTGGGTTCCTACACACACACACACACACACACACACACACACACACACACACACACACACACTAGATTTTTAGAAGCAGATCCTAAGATGGAGTTTGAGGTGCAAGATGTTTAGTGGAGATCAACACCTGGGAAAGGAAAGGAGAAGAGGCAGGACTGGGTACAGGTAGAAGCTGAGCTGTGATTCAGGCCTGACAAAGCCTCAGCCAGCCCATCAGAGTTGTCCCATCTTGACCCAGAGTGGCCGAACCTTTGTATACCTGCCTCACTTGGTTGCTGGATATGGGCTTTTGCAGGGAAGGATATGATTTTGGGCAAGGTAGCTCTCTGCAGCTCAGATACACTCTAAAGGAGTTCCCACTCTTCCCAAGTCAGGCAGCAAGTCCTTCCTTGAAGAAGATCTGGGTGGTGCATCTCTGGTCTTCCATAGTCCACAGTCTTCTTAGCTCCACTTCTTTCTATATTTTTGGGGAGCGGCTCCTCCTGGATACTATGGGGCTCTCTCTCTAATGGAAAACTTAAAAGAGAGAGGTTAGTGAGATGAACTATAGCCCCTGCTGCTGCAGCCGGTCTTGGGGCTGTAGTTGACATTGTGTCCTTCCTCCACTATTCATCCTAGATTCCACTCACCCTGGGTGACCAGGTCTGCCAGCCTCAGTGGCTTAACTAGTGGCTTCAACCAGATGCTGAGGGTCTGACAGCTTGATAGCCTTGCCTTTCTCAGGAAGAATGTTGTATCTGCTCATTTACAGTCTAATTGGGCAAAGGAGGACCAAGAGGTACCCAAATGAATTACTGAGGATCAATCATATTCCTCCTTGCCCCCATTGTATAAGAAGTCCTTGCCTTATTCTCATGAGCAGGGACAGTTACCCGGCTGAGATGGTAATTCCTCTTTTTGTCTGCTGGCCCTTGGATATAAGGAGCCCAAAGTATCCAGGCAATAGCTTATAGATCAATAGGGGATTTTGCTAGTATCCTGATAGAAGTGTTCCCTTTCTGGGGACCAGATTTCTATCTGTGCTCAAAGTTGTGGGGACAGGAAACACAAATTTCCTAAGTGGGTTATTGGGAGTGATGGTAAGTGGAGTCACTCCTACTTCAACCCTCTGGCTCCCAGACCTCTGAATTCTTTCTCTGGGGACATGGTGCTACATAAAAGTGTTCAGTTCACTGTCTATACTGCATCCTGAAGGATGGCATCTTATTCTCTAAGAGTACTGCTTCTGAGATGACAGTCCCTCTGTGCCTTAAGTAGGCTTATCTGACCAGTGGGATATGACCAGTAGAATCTGTGGTTGTGGATCCACTCCTAAACCTGGCACAGAAGGAATGGCTCCCCATGAAACACTAACACCTCTGGATCTGCTGTCTATCAGACCTACCAAAACATAAGACCAAGTGGGCCTAGTTACCTATTGTAACATGGAAGTGGTATATTCTGGAGTGAGCATGGTCAGACAAGCTGGATCATATGGCTTGTGTGGCAGGGCTGCTTTTATTGCAGCTTAGACCTGCTGTAGAACTTTCTTCCCTGGGCTTCACCCAAAGATGGCTGCTCTTTGGTTACTAGGTAAACGAGTTGGAAAAATATTCCTTATTCCTGGTATACAGCACTTCCCAATAGAACTTTTTGCAATGGTGGAAATATTCTATATCTGTTGTCAATATGGTAGCCACTAGCAATATGTGGCTACTGAGCAATTGGAACGTGGCTAGTGCAACTGAGCAACTAAATTTTTAATGTAATTTAGTTTAAATTTAAATTTAAGTAGTATTGTGCAGCTAATGGCTACTGTATTGGACATTGGAGATGTATAATATGATGCTTCCAGGACCCAAAAAAGCTTAGCATGTGTTGTGCTTCCTTCTCTGTGGTAGGACGTGCAAGAGGCAATCGTTTATTTTTAACTTTGGGGAGGAGATGCCCCTGATCCCTATACTCTAGAACTTTTACTAAAGTGGTGGCCCCTGGGTTTATTCCCCCTCCCCTCTGGAGTGGATGTGTCTTACAAAGTCTGAGTGATAGCTACCTCTTGTGCACCTAGTACAAGTGGTATGATATTATCAATGTGATGGATCAGTGGAACGTGGAATGTCCAGATGAAGCAGATCTTTTTGTATTACAGCACAATGAAGTACAGAGAGTTAGCATAGTGCTGGGGAAAAGCCATAAGTAAATAATGTCCATTTCACACAAATGCAAATGGTTTATGATTCTCTTTTCTGATTCAGTCACCAAATCAATAGTCACAGGTCATGTCCATAATGCTGTATTTTCTCTAGCTGATAGCATATCTGACATAGTTGCTCTAGTTGGCTCCTGTTCTGTCAAGTTTGTGGTAATCTACATCAGGGCTTAGCAAACTATGGCCTGTGGGCCAAATCTGGCCCAGATTTATGTTTTTGTAAATAAAGTTCTGTTGAAACACATAGCCACAAGTCCATTAACTTATACATGGTCTGTGGCTACTTTCACACTACTAATGAGAGAGTTGAATCATTTTGACAGAGACCATATGGCCCCCAAATCATAAAGTATTTACTATCTGGCCCTTCATAGAAAAAGTTTGCCAAACCCTGGTTTACATTCATGCTCCAGGATTATCTAGTTTTTATAGGGGCCAGAGTGATGAGTTAGAGTTATTATGGGGGCAATTCCCCTTTGATTCTTTAGATCAAGAGTACCTCTAATCTCTATCTTCCTAGCCCAACTCCTCCTCCTCTGTATTTGGGTACGCAACTGCTAACTATATATTTGGCACTGGGATATGACCATCAGGTTAGTCTGTGGGCCCAGTGGACTCACTGTAAGCCAGACCTTTGCTTGTTTCCATTTATACCTGTTGTCCATGTGCCCCCACTCTAACAGGGGTCCACGATCACACTCATAGAAAGTCTACTCCACAGACAGCAGAGGCAAGTTCTCCCTGCAGAAGAGAATTGGCCCCCTGCTTCCTGCTGCCTTTCTACCATTTAAGCAATGGCTTAATTACAGGTTAAACAAGGGGAGGAATATTCATGGAAGGGGTGGTGTTTCATCATTCTTGGTTCTAACTGGTTGTAGCCTGCCCTCCTTCTATCCTGTTTTGATGAGGGCGATTTGAAACTTTGTTTTGAGACTTCCTGGCTCAGTTAGGCAATGCTACAGCAATGCCCCAAACAATGCCCAAGGCAGTACCTAAAGCAGTACCTGTCAGTTCCCTATCTCAGTATTACAGAGTCCTTCCTTCTGGGGATGAGGCCACCTCTTTATAATCAGTGGGTTCTGGATCTGAAAACTGGTTCAGGTTTGGCAATTGTACAAGGGATCATGCCTTGTTTTGGGGGCTGACTGTTCCTAGTCTTCCAGTCATTCATCCTTGATTTCTTTCGCTGATACAAACTCAGTGGTTCTTATCTATATTGTCTCTGGGGATTTGGAATTCTATTACCTATCCATATAACTCTCTATAGTTCAGGCTCCTTGGCTGCCATGACAACTTCACCATTCACTAATTACCATTACTGCAATCTTCTAGCTTTAAGCTGTTAACTGCTACCATTTGTCCTCTGTTGTTCTGGGGTACCTATATTGCTACTGCTATTAGGGAGCCAAGTTCCATAATCCCCTCTGGCCTACAGAGGTGTCATCACAATAGCATGTTAGTGCTAATATCTCTTTTTCCAGTACATTGTTTATAGTCTGGGTAAATGGTATGCCCTCTGGACCTTTCAATGAAACATAACCATTGAGCATTGCTTCTGGCCATACATAGTATCTCCATCTAGCCTAACTACTTCCATGAATCTTTAAATCCTTTCCTCCATCATTTGCCATGGCAATCCTGGCCTTACAACTTTGATCAGGGAGCATCATTTTTGTGTGTGTGTGTGTGTGTGTGTGTGTGTGTAATGTTTCTAAGAGTCATTTTAATAAGAAGCTAGTACCATCTCTCTGGGTCTTTGCCAAGGTGTTATATTCTGTATCTTTGGAGACCACCCCCAAGTTATACTTACCTATTTTAAGTTTGTGTTTCAGTCAACTTGATTAAATACCATTAGAACCCAGCGCCACATGTACTACCCCGGTACTTATTGGTACATGATAGAACATGCTGGCTAAATCTGAAGCAAAGAGGGTCATTATATATTGGAAAGGGAGCAATTCAACAAGAAGACGTAACAATCCTAATTATATATGCACCCAACACAGGAGCACTCAGATTCATATAGCAAATTTTACTAGAGCTAAGCGAAGAAATAAATAGTATCATCATAATTGCTGGGGACCTCAACACCCCACTGTCAATAAATCATAAAAGCAGAAAATAAAGAAATAATAGACTTAAACCAAATCCTAAATCAAATGGACCTAATGGACATTTATGGAACTTTCCACCAAAAAACTACAGAATAGACATTCTTCTCAGCAGCACATGAGACGTTCTCCAAGATTGATCATGTCTTAGGCCACAAAAGATGTCTCAACAAACTAAAAAAAATTAAAATCATACCATGTACTTTCTTAGGCCACAATGGAATAAAACTAAAAATCAATCGTAAGAGAAACACTCAAACGTGCATAAAGTTATGGAAATTAAACAACCTGCTGCTGAATGATTATTGGGTCAAGAATGAAATGAAGATGGAAATCAGAAAACTATTTGATATGAAAGACAAAGGGGACACAAGCTATCAAAATCTATGAGACACAGCAAAAACATTCCTTAGGGGAAAATTTATAGCCTTAAATACCTACATAAAAAAGAGAAAGATCACAAATTAACAACCTAATGTCACAACTCAAGGAACTAGACAAGGAAGAACAAACCAAACTCAAAGCCAGCAGAAGAAAGAAGATAATTTAGATCAGAGCAGAAGTAAATGAATTGGAAAACAAACAAACAAATACATAGGATCAATGAGACAAAAAGTTGGTTCTTTGAAAAGACAAAATTGACAGCCCTCTTGCTAGATTAACGAAGAACAGAAGAAAAAGGACCCAAATAAGCTCAATCAGAAATGAAAAAGGTGACATTACAACTGATACCACAGAAATGCAAAACATCATCCATGAATACTATGTAAACCTTTTTGGGTATAGTCCCATTCCTTCACTATCAGGCCAGCGCATTCTCGGCTGGGTTGTGCTGTGCTTTAACCAGATTTATAGGCCCAGTGGCCAGGAGGGAGGTGGGGTAGATCTTATAGCATTGCTAGGGAGAGGTCTTTCCATTGTCTTCCAGGATGAGGTAGAAGGGAAAGCGCTAGCACTTAGTAGGGAGGACAAACCATTTCTGCAGGCTCAGAAAATTCAGAGGTGTCTAGCGAGTCAAAATCTCCAGGGCATCCTCCCAGATGTCTCCATTGCATGTCAGCTCCTAGGTTTTCCCAAGTAGCGCCCTGACCATGGCATAACAGACCTGCCTTTTTTGGATATTTATCCTTCTTTGAAATTCAGTCATGTGGACCATTAAATTCTGGGCTTGGTCCTTGTTTTTCTCTGTCCTTGCACTGCAGGAGAAAAGGACTTTTTTGTGTTGCCAAAGAAGTCTGGCTCTTACACTTGGTTTCCAATTATTTGCTATTTTCCCTTAGCATCTAGTTTATTTCTGAGGAGCATCAGAGCACCTTGACAATAACTACCCAGTCTCATTATCCTTGCAGTTATTTTTGTCTTCCATAAATTTCAAATGCCTGATATATTGCACTGATGGATGGTAAGAGGCAATTTGTACATTGTCTTTCTTTTTATTAATAAACATATCAAATTAATATTATAATTACTTTTGTAGATTGGTCTTCCTTGCATCATGATTTCTTCAAGGGCAAAGTCATATCATATTCAGTTTTGTGTAAATGTTTTCTGAATAAATGAATGAGATATTTTGTGGGAAGGTGGTTTTTGGAGGTCTCTTAAATTTTGTCATAGCTTACTACTTCCATTACCTATGAGTAGGAGTAGCTTAAAATCTATTGTTAAAGTTTTATGAAACATTACTTCTACCTTTATTGTTCTCAAATCAGATTAGATGTGGATCCACAATATTATCATTTACTAGGCTCTTCAAGATGAAGAAAGTCAGCCTCAACCTGGCTGAAAGTCTTTAAAAATGTTCTAAGAAACTCAAAAGATAATGCTTTTTAATATAAAGACTATAATAGATTTTGAGATATTAATGCCATATGGTTTCTGTGCAGTATAACTTTTGAATAATAATAGTAATAGTTCATATTTAAAAAGTACCTAATATGTGCCAGGCACTTTAAGTGTATTCACTCCCTTAATCCTTATAACAGCCCATGAAAGGATTACTGTTACTATTCCATTTTTTGATGAGGAAACCGAGGCACAGAGAGGTCATAATTTCCCCAAGTTCAGAGCTCAGCTTCTAAATGGACTTTAACTCAGTTGGTTTGGCTCTAGAGCTTCACCACATCTATGGTATATTTTAAACAAAATTATCCAACATTTAAAAAACACATCTCATTTTTAAATAATCTAGATCCTTCTAAGAGATATTTATCAACTCACATGCTTTTCAAACAGTCTACATTGTTTGTGGAATGTTTTTTTTGTTGACAGTGTAAAATCTGAATTGAAAACAAACCTCATGTAATATAGAAAAGATAAGTGTGAAGGTCTTGCGTTCAATATGGGTGTAGACCTATTTGAGTATCGTTTCAGGGGAAGGCACATTCCTTGTGTCACTGTTTTCTTTTTTTTAATTTCAAGATATTATAGGGGTACAAAAATTTTGTTTACATGTTATGACTTTGTCTCACCCAAGCCATGCTTTGAGGTGTGCCTTTTCCCCCTACAATGCTTACTGTGTCCATTAGTTGTGAGATCCTCATGCCCCAATCCCCCATGTCCCAATCCCCAAAGAATATTACTACTGCATGAGCACCTTAGCATTGATCAGTCAGTGCCAATTTGATGGCAAGTACATGTGGTACTTGTTCTTCCATTCTTGTGATACCTCACTTTGGAGGATGGGCTCAAGCTCTATCCAGGAAAATATAAGAGGTGCTACATCACAATCGTTTTTTGTAATTGAGTAGTATTCCATTGTACAAACATATTAAAAAATGCTCAACATCTCTGATCATTAGGGAAATGCAAATCAAAACCACAATGGGATATCACTGGTTTCTTGACTTGAAGACTGACAGTGACGTGCAGCACCCAGGAGGGATTATGAACCATGCCCCTTGTCCCTTTCTTTTCATTAACGCCCATACCTGCCATCATTGCCTCTGGCCTTCTCTGCACCAGCTCTTTCACATAATCACACATATCACTTGGTCACTGTGCTGCCCTGTGTCCTGCTAACAGGCTTTTGGGGATGATAATTAGAACTTAGTGCACGGCCCTTATTCTAACGGCACTGACTCAGCTATAATGTACCATAAATACAGTCCCAACAGGAGCCTGGAAATTGGTTTTGGTTGATTGTCTTTACATGGTCCTGTGACTCATTGCCTAATTTGTCCTGATGCTTTTGCCATGAAGGCTCTGTAGCCTATAATTTTTATAAAAGATGTTTCTAATTCTTGGTGTTAAAAAAGGTTTCTGGTCACTAATCACATTTATCAGATATCTCAATCCTCGGACAACATTTATACTTACTACCCATTTTTTTTAAAACAAGTATGACAGGTTTAGCTTCTTTACTTGCTATTTTTTTAAAAATCAATATCCAATATATGGAACACCTATTATGTGAGAAATATATATATTTCTTCCTGTTTTGCTCCCCCTGTTTATCATGTACTCATTCTGTAAGAATCTCTATTAGAAGGTTGGTCTGCCTGTTTATCATACTGTGGTCAGATGTAGCACTTTTAGTTTAGATCTCAGAACAACAATAATGCTGAAACTATTTCCAGTCCTTATGTTTTTTTTCAACATGAGGCACAATCCTAGCACATGCGCCAGCCAGCTGTTGCCAGCCCTTCCCCACCTGAGTGTGTGTCTTTGGGAGGTTTATGCATGTCACCCCTGACAACTCACACTGACTGCTGTGTGGACAGCCACACTCCGGGGACTGTCCTTCCCCATTTGGTTCCACTCTCCAGTCCAAAGTTCACACCATCTTAGAGAAGGTTGGCTCCCCAAAGACAAAGTGATGCTATCACTATGTCTCTGGGACCCAGACTAGTGCCAGGCATGTGGCAGAGGGTCAATAATTGTTGAATTATTGACAATTCATGGTATAGCCAAACAAACACCATGCTGTTTACTTGTTTTTCCCTTTTCATATGGATTTTGGTTCTTAGCATTATTTGTAGGTTTATTAGTTGGAATATCTTTTTCGTTAACTACATACGTTCTTATAAAAATGCATTACTTACAGACATTTTGGAAAACAGAAAAATTAATAAGGAGTAAATACAAACAACCTCACACATTAACACTGTTTATTTACTCATTTTTGACTTGGTAGCATAATTTCTAGGTAATTTGGATCCTGTCTTTCACTTGGCATTATATGGGGAATATTCCCTTTCACCATTAAATATTCTTCTAGAATAATTTTTAATGATTGCCTGAAGAAGATTTCATCACATAGAATATAATAGTTTTCCTTTGCCCATCCAGATCCACTTCTACCCTTCTCCAGCCTTCTGTACCATATTCTACCTCTGGAGGCTGATCTTATGGACCATATCAAGGGCTTCCTGTGCCTTTAGGCTTCCTATTGGGTTTGGTCAATGGGCAGACCTGGCAGGAGATGGGAGAGAAGGGAGGGTGGGAAGAGATAAAGGGCAGGTGTTTTATTCTGTTGGCTCTCTCCCTGGTGGGTCACCTCAGGTTGGCTGGGTCCTTCCAAAAAAGGCCAGCTCTACAGGGTTCTCTCCTTCTGAGATCCAGTACCAACTCCTCTCCTCATCCTTTTAGGTTAAGAGGTTTCAGCCAGGATTACTACGCTATCTTTTGTGGTTTCCCTACATACACCTTTGTAAATAGTCACTTGAATATCCTATGTTGAGTGTCATCTTTTTCTGTTGAGAACTTGACTGACCTTTATTGCAGTTTAACTAATTTCCTGGGATTATATCATTATACATACTCTTTCAGTTGAACTTCCTTGAACCTAGATCCTGGTGCTAATTTCTGATTTTTTAAAAGGATAACTTCTAAAAAATAGGATTGCTTCATCAAAAATGAAAAGAAAATTACATAAGTCTGTTGATATAGATCCAAATTGCCTTTCAATGTGAAGTGTGTATTGTATGTAGTCATTTGCTGTTTGTATTTGAAAGCCCTGTATCTGATTCTCATTGTGGGTGTCTCTAAGCACATGAACCTGGGTGATAAGTAGGGCCCTGCCTGTCACTTTAGAGATGAAGGAAGTAGATATCTCCTCTTTCTACTCCCAGCAACAAAAGCATAGGTATTGGAAGCAGGTTTTGCCATTGGATGCTCTCAGCCTGGACTTGAGTCTGGGAGGGATATAGATCTGAAGACACGAGTGATACTTGGAGATACATACCGTGGGCTGGGAGGGAGAGCTGTGGGTGCAGTGGCAGTGGTTACCATGGGAGCAGAAACTACTGCGCTGTGGGTGTCCCATGCAGGTGGCCTATACAGTGCCCTGGCTGACTGTGCCCTTGCTCTTGCTCTCATGGCTCTTGCTTATGTTTGTTCTAAGGCTGGTTCTTCAGCCTCCTCATCACTTCTTTATGAATTGATCACTTAATCATTATAAAATGCTCCTTTTTATTTCTCAAAATATTCTTTTTTTGAAGTTGGCTTTGTCGGATATTCATATGGCCACTCTAACTTTTTATGCTTAGTGTTTGCACAGTGTACTTTTCTATCCTCTTAATTTTGACTTATCTATATCTTTATATTTAAAGTAGATTTCTTAACACTTGTACCCCCATAATACACTAAAATAAAATAAAATAAAATAAAAAAAAATAAAGTGGATTTCTTATAATCTACCCTTTTAGCAAATTTTCAAGTATACAATAGGTTGTTGTGAACTATAGTCACATTGCTATACATTTAGAACTCTAGAATTTATTCATCTTGCATAACTGAAGCTTTGTAGATCTTAAGTGTTTTCAACACACACACACACACATGAAAACGGTAACTATGTGATATATATGTTAATTAGCTTGATTGTGGTGATTATTTCACAACATATACATATAGCAAAACATTAAGGAACTTCCGGATAGCTGAAGATGAGGAGGTTCCTGGAGGGTGGTGCATATAAGCTCTGCGCTCCTTCTCCCATATCTTGCCTATGCATCTCTCCTTGTGTATCCTTTGCAATATCCTTTATAGTAAACCAGTAAACATAAGCAAAGCAATGGCCCCCAAAAGAGGTCTACACCATAATTTCCAGAACCTGTGACTATATTGTTTTACCAGGCAAAAGAAACACTGCTGATGTGATTAAGTTCTGGAGGCTGGAAGTCTGAGATCAGGATGCTGGCATGGTAAAGTTCTTCATATTTATGAAGCACCAGCTCCGTGCCAGGCTGGCTTCCCTCCTTGCCTCCCCGATACTCTGCGCATATGGCCTCTACCCTGGACCGGTCTCATATGCTCCCACCTTTAAGTCTCTGCTCCTCGGCCTGCTCCTCACTGGCCCCGTTGTGTGGAAAATGCACTACACCTGCTGCATCTGCTCAGACACTTTCACCTATATCCCCAGTTGGTGCACATGCCCTGGAAATTTAGGCAAGTGCCTTAATCCCTCATTGCTTCTGCTTTCTCATTTGTATAATGGGAATTGCAACAATAATATGTAGTCTATACATTTGTTGTGAGGATCTAAAGAGGTAATATGTGGGAAATGCTTAGAACAGTGTCTGGCACAACGTCAGGGCTCAAGAAATGTCCTCTATTCCTGTTAGACTGTAAAGCCATCCAAGATAGAACCCTAGTCTCATTCCATTTTACAACTCCGTGGAACCTGAACACCTTCCTTTTTCTCCAGTTGGGTACTCAATAACTGTTTGTTGAGTACATGTATGAATGGATGGGCATTGCTACAGACTGAATGTTTGTGTGTCCTCCCAACCCTTCCCCAATTCGTATGTTGAAACTGAATCCCGAAAGTGATGGTATTTGGAGGTGGAGCCTTTGAGAGGTGACTAGTTCATGAGGGTGGAGCCCTCATGTATGGGACTAGTGTCCCATAAGAGAGGCCCCAGAGGGCTCCCTAAGCCTTTCTACTATGTGAGGACAGAGTAAGATGGCCATCTGTGGACCAGGAATCAGGCTCTTACCCACCACTGAATCTGTCAAAGCCTTGATCTTGGACTTCCCAGCCTCCAGAACTCTGAGAAATAAATTTATGTTGTTTACAAAACAAAAACAAAACCACTAAGTTGAACACCTTAAATGTATACATTTTTTTGGTCAATTATATCTCAATGAAGCTGGAGGAAAAAAATGAAATTTTTGTTATTCTACCATGGCTGGAAGCAGAAAGTTGTCTCTTTTTCATTTTTATGAACTACTTTGCTCCCTTTGGCAAGTTTCTTTTCTGTTTAATCAGCTAGAGTTTATTTCTGTGGTTTGCAGTCAAGAACTTTGACCGGTACAATATTGGTACTGGGAACAGATTGCAAGCAATGGATCTTCAGGGAAAATGGGGGAATCTAGGATTGCTAGCTAGGGCAGAAGGTGGTAAAAAATCCCTTTGTATTAGGGCATGGTCGTCTGGCAGCACAGTGCATGTAGTGACGAAATAACCCCTCATGATCACCTGGAATGAAGAGCACGTTGAATGCAAAGTTTAGAGAAATCAAATGACTCTTGGCACTGAAGAATATGAAGGGGGTGAACATTTAAAATACTGTGGGATGGTCTGACACAACCAGAACTTACAGGATTGGAGACAATGGGATAAATATGACAGCCTTCCTCTCCAACCTCTCTGTGACTGTCATGTTAGGGCTCCCTATTTTCTCAATTTGTTATATTTTGAGTAAGTTTTAAATTGTATCATGCACATAATGAATTACATTTTGTAGAAACTCTAGGTTCTGTTAATTTTTTTTTTTGATGAGTCATGTTTCTTTTATTTTAGCACACAATTAACTTGGTTAAATATATTCTCCAAACTCTTTCTATATATTTATTTTTTACCAGTTCTAACCTCAGTTCAGATCTTTTACCTGTAGCTGAGGTGCTGTGAGTCTGTCTGTGCATGCATGATTCAGGAGTCAGCCAGAGGTGTGGGCAGGCAGAACTTGGGTATCCCCTTTCTGGCTCTTTTTCTTCTAAAATTTCCCCTTTCTTCAGTTATTGCAGTTTCCCTGAATTCAGTACTTGGATTCCCTAGGCTAGAAAAATTGTGTTTTTATTTTTTTTACACCTGTGCATGCTAACTGAACCTGCCCTCAGGTGAGAAGCAGCAGAATGGAGGACCTACTCCATGTGCTGCTCTCCATTGTGCAGAGACCCCTTGCTGGAATCTACTTTCCTTCACTCTCTCGTGCCTTGATATAGCTGCTGCCTGTGTTAGGTCCTTATTTAATAGTAGCTCTCTGTGGAGGGTTTGTTCTGGGAGGAGGATCTTTACTTGGCCACTACTGGAAGCTCAATCCTTGTTTTAAAACATCTCTCTGTTCTTTCTCTTTGTGTTACTAGAATGTTCCTCCCCCCACCATAAGGATGCAATGTGTCCTTAAAAAAATGCTTTCAGGCTTGCCGTAAAAACCTGAGTCCCTAAATATTATGTGTTGTAGGAAGGAGCATTAAAGATTATTTAGCTGAACCTCTTCTGCGCACAGACGAGAAAACCCAGGCCTCGAGGAGGCAGGTAATTCACCCACAAGGAGGGGCGGCTGCTGGGGAGGATGGGTGAGACTGGTCTGAGAGAGGTGTCTGGGTTTGCTGAGAAGAGACACATCTTCGGAAGAGTGAAATGTAATTTGTGAGACCTGTTGGGAAGGAGCTTTTTCTTTGGTGCCTCTCTGCCACAGCGATAAGGGCATTATAGACTTAGAAGCTTGAAATGAGGAAGAGAAAGGATTTCTTTGGAAATCTTGTCTGAAACTGCCATAAATTTTAGAAACATCCAGTTGGAAAACACATCAAACATGTCCTGTCTGAAGCAAGTTGTCACATTTCATCACCGTGGCTGGTTTTCTATTTCAGTCTCTGTCTCCTCAAGCAGCTGTGTTCGTGCTGAAGTGAGATTGGGGACGTGAGACGTCGGATGGCATGTGTTGCCTCGAGTTAGAAGCCTTTACCAAAAGGTCCTTGTTTGCTTGTCTGTTTAAATAAGAACGCACACCCTTCTCCCCAGTGTCCTCCTTCTTCCCCCGCCCGCTCGTCTCTCCCACTCCTTCAAAACCGACAGGGTTTGAAAACGATGACCTCAGTCTAGTCTCTTGCCAGTAGTCATTCTTTATGCCAAAGCTGAATCTGGACACGTTATTTACTCAGGCACCTTGGTGGATTGGATGGTTAAGATGTCATAAATCTATGCTTTCTGGACTTTTTTTTGTTACTGTTTAGATTCCAGAATCATCATAATAAGTTTAAGGAGCAGGAGCAAAAAAGAAGCCAAGCCAAGCAAAAAGCCCAAAGTGGGGAAAAAGGGAGTGAACATGATATTAAACATAAGTGCCTAAAATAGAAGGGAAGGATATTAAAGTGTAAAATACTTGGTATGCAAGTTACCTAAATTTGATGTAATCTGTGGGAGATTGTGCCTTGAAATAGAAAAAAAAAAATGTTGATTTAAAGAAAGCGACCTCATTCGGCAATTTCACACTTGGAGTTACTCCCCAGTGGCATGGGATAACCTGTGAGGGGTGAGACACTGTCCTAGCAGACTCTGGGACTTGAGAGCCATTTGTTCACCCCAAAACTACAAATCCAAACAAAAAAAATCAAAACTGTCTAACTTTCTATTAAATGAGTAAATAGGGGATTGATTTGTAGACATGGAAGGATGCACTTCCTCACACATAATCATCACAACAACACAAGCAACTATGAAACCTCTTCCTGCTCAGAGGACAACGGCTCTCTTAGTGGCATGGGGTAGGGGGGATTTCTCAGGTTCAGCATTTTGGTTGAACGCAGCATGTTTAGAAGGCATTGGCTGCAGGGGCTGTCCCCTGGTGGGTGCATCTATGTGTAGTAGGATGGATGAATGGTTGAATGGATGTGTAACTCACTGTCATCCCATAATAGCATCTAGTGACTGCTCTCCTGGGGTGGGTTCACACAAGTAACCCCACAGGTACAAGGCTTTTTATTTGGAGATCAGGAGTTCAGGAAGTAGCAATCGAATACAAAATGGCTTTCTCTAAAATCAGTTATTAAAAATAAACTCTTGCCATTACTAACTTTCTCACTTTAAATGGAACTGACACTATGACCAAATAATTGGTAGTAATTGCAGGCCTGGTGTCAGTTTTAATAAACCACTCAAACCACAAATCCTTTAAAGCTGTAGCTAGTTCCTCTCTGTCACAAGATAGGACTTTCATATCCTTTAGCGCCTGATTACTGTTGCTCGTATTTTTCTTCGACATAATATTTTCTGCTTTTTAATAAAAGAGCTGTCATTTCTAATAAAAAAATTGAAAAAAAATCATCCAGGGAAATAACACAATTGATGGGTATCATAAGGCTGAGACATACTGAATAAGCACACATCTTCAAAAACTTGAAATAGAATCTTGACCCGAAGCTGGACCTTGTGCTGGGATTGTAACTCACTATGGAAACAGGGAAAAAGAGTTGGGGTGGAGGATCCTTCATTTCTGGGGTTCCTCAGGCTGATTCCTTTGTCTCCAGAAGCCCCCCCCCCTTAAAAGTGGGGTGGACTTTTCTGATCCTGGCTGAATAGAAGCTAAACACTCTTTTAGGGGGGATGGAAATGGATTCCTTCTTTTTTGATCATGTGGCAGAGTGAATTTGCAATATTCTACATGCTCCCACATTAGAATTATGTACATCCATGTCCTTTGTCATGTGACTCCACCGTCCCTCCCTTTAAAGTGAGGAGAGTGTATTTCCCTTCTCCACAGATGCTGGGATTGGCTACACCACTTACCTTGGCCTGTGGAATATAGGTGGAAGAGGTGGTATGCCTTCGTGGGGCCACGACCTCAAGAGGCATCACGTGTTTTGCCTTATGCTCTTTCACTGATAGCACTGTGTGTGAGAAAATCGTGCCTGCATAGTACCTGGCCCAAGGAGGATGAGAGGCACATGGAACATACCTGATCCAGTGTGAAGCAGAGCTACCGCAGCTCACCTGTCGTGAGCTGTAAGAATAAATGCAACAATAAATGCTTATTGCAACCACCCTTGAGTTTTGGGGTGGTTTGTTACACAGCATTATTGTGGCAATAGCTGACTAGTACAGATATCTAGAAAGATATGGGGTGAGCCTATGACCTAAGTATGGCCAACCAGCTGTTTCTCACTGAGCCCTTAGAACTTGAGGGAGAGGCAAAAGATGGAGGACTCAGCCAACCATTATTCCTGGTGGCTGTGACTGAGTTAGAGTCAGGCAGTGTGGCAGTGTCTGGGGGTGGCAAAGGCCTGCAGAGCCAGCGTTGGTGGCTACAGTCAACAGTGCTGGAATGAAGCAGGTTGTTCCTAGGTAGGGTCTTCACTATGCCTCCCTGCCCTTAGTGTCCAGTCAAGTCTTGTTTGCCAGGCTTTCTGTGATTCTTTCATGTGTTCAGTGTGCTTTGGATAAATTCCTTTTATTCTTAAGTTTACTAGTAATATGTTGCCTATTCCAGGCAACCCAAAACCCTAACTAGTATCATGAATTGGGAAGAAATGGTTCTCCCTTTGCACGGCCACAGAACATGTGTAACACACTCCTAGATTATCTCATGTAACCCTCCTAACACTCCTACACCCAGGATAGCAGAGTGGTTCAGAGCTGTCACCTCACACTGCAGGGTTTGCTCTCTGCCTCCGCAAATGATCGTATTGTTGGGCAAGTTGTTTCACCTCTCTGTGCCTGAGTTTCTTCATATCAAACTAGGGATAAAAACAATATATACTACAAACAGTACATGTGCAACTGAAAGGCACTTAAAATAATACCTATTCCGTGATAATTCTCGATAAGTATTAACTGTGAATAGTAGTAGAGATGTGATGATGATGCTAGTATTAACTTGCGAGATAACAATTATCTGTGACGCTTGCCCTGACTTGCACAGATGTAAATGGTAGAGCTGGGGTCTACCCTGTTTTCCCAGCTCTCCATCATTTCAAAGCTTCTTATGCATTAATTTAATACAGTGGTTCTGCATTTTCTGTCCTGCATGGCTCACATGTCTACAGCACTCCAATGGCCATGCCCAGATTTTGAAAATGATCTTTTTGTGCTGATGTGATAGTGTTCTAAACCATGTCCCTTTTGATAAACATAAAAAGCTCATACCTCAGCTCTTTTCCTAACTAATATTTTATTCAGATCTCTATATTCCACACTCCTATGTCCTCATCTGAGAATCTCTGCAGAATGATCTACTGTTTCTGATGCAGCGGTCCCCAAGCTTTTCGGCAACAGGGACTGGTTTCATGGAAGACGATTTTTCCATGGACGGGGGTTGGGGGTGTGTGTGCAGAGGGGGTGGTTTCGGGAGGATTCAAGTGCATTACATTTATTGTGCGCTTTATTTCTATTATTATTACATGGTAATATATAATGAAATAATTATACAATTCACCGTAACGCAGAATCGGTGGGAGCCCTGAGCTTGTTTTCCTGCAACTAATGCTGCCGCTGATCTGACAGGAGGTGGAGCTCAGGCAGTGATGGGAGCGATGGGGAGCAGCTGTAAATACAGACAAAGCTTCACTCACTCGCCTGCCATTCACCTCCTGCTGTGCGGTCCAGTTCCTAGCAGGTCATGGACTCATGTGGGTCTGTGGCCCAGGGGTTGGGGACCACAATTCTGATGGAATTAGTGTTTTGTGTGTTACATCTCCAAAGGGTTGGGGCGGGGAGAAGACTGAGGGTGATTGTTAAATAATCCAGTTGGGACTACTGGGTAGTGTTTTTTTTTTTGAGACAGAGTCTTGCTTTGTTGCCCAGGCTAGAGTGAGTGCCGTGGCATCAGCCTAGCTCACAGCAACCTCAAACTCCTGGGCTCAAGCAATCCTCCTGCATCAGCCTCCCGAGTAGCTGGGACTACAGGCATGCGCCACCATGCCCGGCTAATTTTTTGTATATATATTAGTTGGCCAATTAATTTCATTCTATTTATAGTAGAGATGGGGTCTCACTCTTACCTTGAGCAATCCCCCGGCCTCGGCCTCCCAGAGTGCTAGGATTACAGGCGTGAGCCACGCGCCCGGCACCGGGGTAGCGTTTTGATGGTGGTACTGGAAGGTGTTTCCTGAGCAAGGACATTGGAAGATGTAGCCCTGCAGCCAGGGAGGAGCAGAGGGAAGGCCTGGAGGAGACTTTTCAATGTGGGATTGAAAAGTCCAGAGAGCTCTTCACTGCTCCATCATTTACCTAATGACAGTTCTGATGACCGTTAAAAAATGCTGCTGGTACCGGCCGGTCGAGGTAACTCACGCCTGTAATCCTAGTACTCTGGAAGGTCAGGGCGGGTGGATTGCTCAAGATCAGGAGTTTGAAACCAGTCTGAGCAAGAGCGAGACCCTGTCTCTACTTAAAATAGAAAGACATTATTCAGACAGCTAAAAATATATAGAAAAAATTAGCCGGGCATGGTGGCGCATGCCTATAGTCCCAGCTACTTGGGAGGCTGAGGCAGCAGGATTGCTTGAGCCCAGGAGTTTGAGGTTGCTGTGAGCTAGGCTGACGCCACGGCACTCACTCTAGCCTGTGCAACAAAGAGAGACTCTGTCTCAAAAAAAAAAAAAAAAAAAAAGTGCTGCTGGTACCAAGAAAATCACAGTAGGTTTGAATCTCAGTCCCAAACTCAGTGTGGGAAATATCACTCAGTTTATATCCTGTAATCCAGAGTCACTTTTCCTCTAATGGATAATTCCTACCCAGCCATTCTGAGGATTCCTCCTACTGTCCTCCCTCTTCTCCCCACTTCTGCCTCATGGGCTTGGGTCAAGATTCCAGGTATTGCCACTCTGTACCAAGGTTGGGGCAAGAGGGGAACTTGGGACCTCTGGTGATTGCTCATCTGTCTCTCAGCCGAGACATCCTGTGTCTTTGTCCTCATGGTCCTTTTGGGTGTTGGGACACCCTGTTACTTCCTGAACATCCTGGGGCTCTGGAAATCTTTGCCGAGTCCTGGGCCCTCTACCCAGGCTGTCGCGTACTCTGCACCATGTCCTCTCAGTGTCTTGCTTCCTTCCCGGCTGCAGTGCCAGCAAGTGGGATCTGGATCTCTGTTGTCTTGGGGTACAGCCCTCTCTTTTCACTCCTCCTGTATCTTGGGGAGTCTGGGTCCTTTTCTAGTCTCAGGGAAGGTCTTCTCCTTCCATATTTCTTTGTTATCTTCTGTCTCTGCTGTACCTTTCTAACACCCTTCTCTGCCTTTCTACTTTCCCTCCTACTTCCTCTGAAAACACATGGAATTCTCCAGGGATAATTTTATTTTTTGAACCACATACCTTTTGTGGAACAAGGAGCAGGGAGCTCTGCTACTTGCTTGAATAAAGGGCAGAGGAAATATGGGAAATTCTCTACCCTCATTGATTAATACAGTATTTCCCCAAATTTTCTGAACACATGAGTCAAAGTGAACACGAACCTCTGCATATTAGTGGGAATCAGCCCTGTTACAGCTTGTCAGTTCCTGGACAAGTCGATTTGCTACTGTGTGCCTCAGTTTCCTCCTTTGGAAATAGTGTTCCTGCCAGCTGTTCAAGTTTAAGGCGCTTTTATGAGGATGAATAGATTAAGAAATATAAAAGTGCTTTAATAAAGATAACAAAAACCCCCTATTACAGATATCTGGAATTAGTAAATGAAAGCCTCGGGTCTCAGATGAAATATTTTATATTGGCTGTAGTATTTTGATGTTGAATTTGTGGGGAAAAAAATCACTGAGAAGAGGGCGAGGGAAGTGAAGAATGAAAACAAAACGTCATATAAAAAAATAATAATGATGTTTCTCATCTCAATATCACCTTCAAACGGCCTGTTTTCCTCCCATCAAACAATTGATGGGCAATGAGATTGTGCTTATTTGCAGTTAAAGCAATTGCGATGTTGACAATTAAATGTACATGCGGAACAGAATAATGGAGCAGTCCCATTTTATCACCAGTGCTAGCCATTTCTCCACGGGGCACAGAGAGCATACGTGAGCGGCCTGCAGTCTGCATGATCTGCATGTGAAATGAGTCCTCTCTGTAGCCTGGATGTGCCTTGTGGGGTCAGGTGTTTGCTTTGGGTCCCAGCGGGTCTGCTGGCCACTGAAGAGTCACTCAGTTTACTGCTCTGTGTGTGGCCTCATCATCTTCTCCTAGTTCCTTGAATCTGCCGAAGGAATTACTGACATGCAAGAGTCCTTTACTGAAACTGTCATCCTTAGGCTGAGGGAGCTTTCCACATTCACAACCACTGGGTTCAGAGATTCCTCAGCCAATGGCCTTGAGACTGCAGCCCATCAGCTCAGAGACTAGTGGCCACAAATGTGGCAACAACAGGCAAGAGAAAGTACAGCAGAGGCTGTGGATGCCCTGCCCCTACCTGCTCACTTCACCTGGGCTCCCCCACAGCTGCCAGAGACAGCTGCCCCCCACCTGCCAGCTCTCTGTGTCTAAGCACCTGTTTCTCTTTGATTTGCCTTAAAGTTTGCTTTGGTACTGCTCAAACTTGCTTCACCACTGCAGGCTGACCCAGATGTGTGTGTGTGTGTGTGTGTGTGTGTGTGTGTGTGTG